>KN880451.1:0-204331 GCA_000934385.1 Cylindrobasidium torrendii FP15055 ss-10
GTACAGTACCGGTACTTATGCTCGGTACCCATGTTTTGGGGGTTAGGTCCGCCACCCTAAAACTGGCCTTCTGAGTTCTCAAAAATAAGATAAGAATAAGAAGATAAGCCACTGAATTCTATCCTCCCCCCACCTTGCCACTAGTCGTCATCCTCAGTGCTTCTGACTCTTCAATTTTGTAGCCTATCGACATTCTTCTCAAGCGTGTTTTATATTGCATTCGTCCATCGTTGACATCCAGGATACGCTTCAGGTATTGTTTTCCCAATTATCTCTGCTACAAGCCTGGTGAATCGTTGTCTGCGCCATCCTCTGACGATGATCACACTAGCTCTGAATACTATAGTGAGCAGGTATCAACGGCTTAGGTAGGGCGTTTCGCGCCTTCTGGCACGACGACTTAAACGCCTTCGAAAACACACCATAGCCTTACCCTAGACCTGAGTTTGAGCGTAAGTTAAGTAGAACAAGCCATTCCCATGTTGAATGCATTTATGGCAAAAAAAACGAAACATCAGCAATGATACACCCTAATAGATCAACCTCTCCAGTAGTTTGTCGGCACGAACGGCATTGGTGTGAGTGTCGCTGTCCTCCTCTTGTCGCGGACCTCAACCTCCACGGCTGTGCCCTTCTTGTGATTGCCATTCTTCACATAACCCATTGCAATGTTCTTCCCTAGTGTGGGCGAAGGGATTCCCGATGTGACCTCTCCCAACAGCTCGTCTGTCCCGGGCAAGAATATCTTGGCACCATGTCGAGCGGGCGCACCGTCGACAATCATCCCCACGCGCCGCCTGGGCGGGCCCTGCTTTAAGTGTTTGCCCACCGTCTCGCCGCCGATGAAGTCTAGCTTTTCTCGCCTGTCCTTGCCGATGACCCATGCAAGCGCACCCTCGATGGGGCTGATGCTCTCATCCAGATCACTGCCATACAGACACATGCCTGCTTCCAAGCGGAGACTGTCGCGTGCGCCTAAACCGACGAGCATAACCGGGTCCTTCGCCAGCATCGTCGCGACCTCTTCCGTCTGTTGTGGAGGTATCGATATTTCGAAGCCATCTTCACCGGTGTATCCTCCACGGGCGACATGCAAGGTAGATCCGCCGTCCAGAGGGACATACGCGGACCGTCCGAACTTTAGTCCGCGCAGGTCGAACGAGGTTAGGTTCTGCAGCGTGCTCGCAGCTTTTGGACCTTGCAGGGCAACGAGACCCCAGCCTTCGAGTATTTCCATCTCGACTGGCCCTTTCTCCTTTGCCAGAGGGCCTTCATTCCATTCTGTCAAACGTGCGTTGAACCATGCGAGGTCTTCCGTGCGACGTCCGGCGTTTGTTACGACATAGTACGCGCCGGGAGAGTGCTTCGTGATAATAGTGTCATCGATTATGCCGCCAGTTTCATTGAGAAGAACGGATAGAGTGGAGGAATATGCGCCGAGTGTAGACAAGGAGGAAGGCGTGAGCCATTCGAGGAATGCAGTTGCAGTAGGACCGCGGAAACTACGGATGGGTCAGACGAGAGCAATGATAGTGGCGGGCAGCGCACTTTGTCTGGACCATATGCCCAACATCGAACAGGCCAGCGCTATTCCGAACGTGGTGGTGGCTAGCAACTAATGCCTGATATCAACTGACTTGTACTTTGCACAACGCATCACGCACCTTGACCAATATCCCCATACGCTAGCGGCATTTCGTATCCCGCGAATTCTACCATCTTCGCGCCGTTCTGAATGTGGAAGTCATAAAGACCAGTGCGGCTGAGCTGGATAGATAATCTGCGTGTGAGCCGCTTGCCCGCTGGGACATTAGAAGCTGCGTACAGCACCAACAGGCGCTGTGGCCATGCGACGGCATTGTGCGTACGTTGGGCGCAGCACGCTGCCTATCAGCCTGCGGGAGAACATAATGGTAGGAGTGGAAGGATGGATAGTGCGATCGGCCGCGGCGCGAAGTCCGCATTTTGATCGGCTCCCCGTTGTTCCGCCCATTCTCATTTAGGCCACGGCCGACGCTTAAGCTGCAGCTGCAGCACTGGATAGACGCCCTCACGTTGCTGGATTCGTTGTCACGTCCATCAGCACCTTTTCCGTCCCTGCATATCCGTGCTATTGTGACTAACTGGCCTTGAAGCCTGTGTTCGACGCGCCTTTGGTTTACTACTGTCTATCGAATTTGCGGCAGTACTCGAGATGCCGGCTGCCTGGGGCGTCCCTACTCAGCCGCCAAATGCGCTGCGATCTCTCATATATGCTAGAAGTACTCAGACCCATACTAGTCGTCGTTTCAAGGGCGCTCACAAGGTTCGTTTTTCTGATTTCTTTGGGTTATCCATGAGCGCCTTTATCGTGGTTGGCCAACCACTGTGTCACTGCACCAACAAAGGTTGTGGGTGCCCAACAGAGATGTGGGTGCGCTTATCAAATGCTATGATCAGAACGCCGAGAAAGCCCTTTTGTGTTTGCACTATATAAGCCCTGCTTGCGGAACGTCCTCCTTATAACTCAACCATGTCTTTCGACCCGCGCTTTCCCCCTTCCAACGCTTCCACTTATCTCAAAGTGGCCTGCAGCTGCTTTATTTCCCTGGCGGACCACGACTTCGAAGCAAACCACACTTTTCTGACCGATGACTTTGCCTGGTATGGCCGCCCAAAGTCGGCAGGGTGCCCCGAGAAAGCAGATGAGGCTACACTTCGTGGTATGATGGAAATGCTTCCAGCAGTCTTCGAGAAGGGTGCGATGAAAGTACGTAGCACCGTATGGTTAGAAGACTGTTTAGCTAACCAGACGACAGTATACTGTCCACAATGTCTACGAAGGCAAAGCAGAGGATGGTGCCTTTGTTCTCACCATTCTGGTCGGTTATCCTTTCATCGGTGACGGTGAGGCATGTACTGAGATGCATCTTTACAGACAGAGACCAATTGTGTCTCCAAGCACGGAACCCCATGGCACCAAGAATATGCTGTGATTATCGAGTTTGTTGGACCGGCTGCGGAGCCCAAGATACGCGTGTTTCGCGAATTTCAGGATAGCAAGTCCATTGTTGACTTTGGCATCGCGGAGGAGACAAAACGAAAGGAGTTGGCCGCCAATGCATAGTGTATTTTATGAGCTTTAGGATAATACCAAGCAGAATGCAACGTAGGAAATTGAACGAGTGGCTATTGTCGCATGATAGGGTGCTAGGCGCTAGAACACCCAGTAAATCACGCTCAAGATCACGCTTCTGAGTCAGCGAGACCCGCGCGGTAACGCGTCAGGTTGCGCGCACAAACAAGCAACAACGCGTTTGCACGTGAGGTGCCGACGACGCGGCGCCGATCGCGTTTTGAGCGCGTTATGAAGTGAAGTCGCGCTCACACCGCTTTCATAAATGAAAGGCCCGCCCGTCGAAATAAATCTAGCATTTTAAAACAAATTGACAAGTCATTTGAAGGAAATAAACACGGCTTTTTGTCAGCTCAACGATCGCCTAGGTTGATCAGGATCATTAGGTCAGACGCCGTGTTTATAATCAGCCTCGCCTCTCTGCTCCGCACCATCACCTCCTCCTCCCCCCTCACCCGCCGTTTCCTCTATATCCTCACCCAGCGGCACCCATGGCTTACGTTTTCAAGCGAGGTATGTGCTCTCCTGCCCATGATATTCGACTTTCTGACCAAGTTTTAGACGGGTATGTTGGTATCTGCGCGTCCGGACGCGTCGCTGATCACATTTTCTGTTATTCAGGCGCAAGGAGCGCATTCAGTTTGATAAGGCGAGTTCCTTCATTGGCGAGGCTTTTTCAACCTGACCAAGCACAGATCACGGCCCGCATCGAAAAACTGTGCTACGGCCTCGACACGAACCATGTTGATCCCATTGCGTATGTCACGCTTTCGTGTTGTCCAGTCATGTCTGATATGGCTCCAGAGTAACCCAGAAGGTTGTGCAGGGTGTGTATGGTGGCGTGACTACGGTTGAACTCGACGTGCGTGATCCGTTCTGCCCACTACCTGTTGTTAACGCTTTCGTAGAATTTGGCTGCTGAGACTGCTGCATATCTTACCACCAAGCATCCCGACTATGCGATCCTCGCTGCGCGCATCGCGATATCCAACCTCCACAAGGAGACCAAGAAACAGTTTTCCCATGTTATCGAAGATTTGTACAACTATGTAAACCCCAAGAACAACAAGCCCGCCGGTATGATCTCAAAGGAGGTCTACGACGTCGTCAAGGCCAATGCAGAGACCTTGGACTCAGCCATCCTATACACCCGTGACTTCAACTATAACTTGTGCGTTTCCGCACGCTGCATCCTGTCCAATACTTATACTCTCACAGCTTTGGCTTCAAGACGCTTGAGCGCTCGTACCTCCTCCGTATCAACAACCGCGTGGCAGAAAGACCCCAACACATGATCATGCGTGTCGCTGTTGGTGTTCACGGCTCCGACATCGAGCGCGTCCTCGAGACATACAACTTGATGTCCGAGAAGTACTTCACCCATGCATCGCCAACCCTCTTCAACGCGGGGACCCCGCATCCCCAGCTCTCCTCTTGCTTCCTTGTCTGTATGAAGGACGACTCCATTGAAGGCATCTACGACACCCTCAAGAGCTGTGCTATGATCAGCAAGACCGCAGGTGGCATTGGTCTCAGCATCCATAACATTCGCGCAACCGGGTACGCTGTTTCCCCCCGCCCATTGCTTGATCTAATGACTTGTCCAGTTCATACATCGCTGGCACCAACGGTTTCTCGAACGGTATTGTGCCCATGCTTCGTGCATACGACGCAACCGCTCGCTATGTTGACCAAGGCGGCAACAAGCGCCCTGGCGCCTTTGCCATCTATCTTGAGCCATGGCACGCCGACATTTTCGACTTCCTTGACCTGCGCAAGAATCACGGGAAGGAGGAAGTCCGCGCTCGCGACCTGTTCTACGCTCTGTGGATTTCTGACCTTTTGTACGTCATGTCGGTCATTTCCTGATTGTACCTAACAATGGACACAGCATGAAGCGCGTCGAGGCCGGTGGAGAATGGTCTCTGTTCTGCCCTAACGAAGCACCGAATCTCCATGAAGTGCACAGTGAGGAATTTGAGGAGCTCTATACGCGTTATGAACGCGAAGGCCGTGCCCGCAAGACTATTCCCGCCCAGAAGCTCTGGTATGCGATTCTCGAGGCGCAGATAGAGACTGGTGGACCCTTCATGTGCTACAAGGATGCCAGCAATTGTACGCCGTCTTCAACCTCTTTCCCCCCTCAATGCTCACCATTATCTAGCGAAATCGAACCAGAAGAACCTTGGTACCATCAAATCATCCAACCTCTGCACAGAGATCATCGAGTATTCATCGCCCGAAGAAACCGCCGTCTGCAATCTCGCGTCTGTCGCTTTACCCACTTTCGTCCGCCAAGGCAAGTACGACTTCCAGAAGCTGCACGATGTTACCAAGGTCGTCGCCTTCAACCTGAACCGTATTATCGATGTCAACTACTACCCTACGCCGGAGGCGCGCCGCTCGAACATGCGTCATCGCCCCATCGGTGTCGGTGTGCAGGGTCTCGCGGATGCCTTCATGGCTCTTCATCTCCCTTTCGAATCGCCTGAAGCCCGCCTCCTTAACAAGCAGATTTTCGAAACCATCTACCACGCTGCGGCAGAGGCTAGTTGCGAAATTGCGGCTCAGGATGGTGCATACGAGACCTATCAGGGCAGTCCCGCTTCGCAAGGACTCTTGCAGTACGACATGTGGGGCGTAACGCCGACGGATATGTGGGACTGGGATACTCTCAAGGCCAACATCAAGATCCACGGCCTACGCAACTCGCTTCTGTGTGCGCCTATGCCGACTGCGTCGACTAGTCAGATGCTGGGTAACAATGAGTGCTTTGAGCCTTACACAAGGTGAGTTTGAAATGGCTAGCAAAGAGCTAGACGCTGACGTTCCTTAGTAACATCTACACTCGTCGTGTCCTTGCTGGTGAATTCCAGGTCGTGTGTCCATGGCTTCTCCGCGAGCTTGTCGACCTCGAGCTCTGGGACGACAACATGAAAAACATGATTATCGCGCACAACGGATCCATCCAGAACATCCCAAATATCCCTGACGCTACCAAGGCCATCTACAAGACGGTTTGGGAAATTTCTCAGAAGAAGGTTCTCGACTTGGCTGCCGACCGCGGGGCCTTCATCTGTCAAAGCCAAAGCTTAAACGTGCATCTCCAAGCGCCAACGCTCGGGCAGTTGACATCTATGCACTTCTATGGGTGGAAGAAGGGCTTGAAGACGGGGATGTACTATCTGCGGACGAGGCCTGCGGCACAGGCGATTCAGTTCACTGTCGACCAGAGTTTGTTGAAGGAGGCGAAGAAGGCGGTGTCAACGCCGACCGCGCCTATCACTGCTGCGACACCGATCAAGGCTTCGCCGGTACCAGTGGTAGAGGCAGTTGCTGCGCCTGCCGGAGGGTTGCCTACGCCGACTGCGGACAGGTCACCGACGCTTGACGCAAAGCCGACCGATGCTCAGCCCGCTGCCGAGCCAATGGATCCCGAGCTGGAGAAGATGCTTGCGGAGCTGGCCATAGAGGATCCCGAGTATGCTGCTGCTGTGAGGAGGCAGAAGCAGCGCGAGCTCGATGATGCGAGGTTGCAGTGTTCGTTGGAGAACAAGGAGGCGTGCGTTATGTGCTCTGGTTGAATGGATTGTGCGACGTGCTGCCTTGTATAGTTTATGTGGATGTGTTATTTCGAGCTGATGATTTCGTATATAGGTATAATAGATGAATTTCATGTATTTTTCTCTTCACTTCGATGTGGGGCTCTGAATCGACTAGCGGTTTCAAGAAAATGTCGGGCTCAAGGGAACGCGGCTAAGTGAGAATATTATATGAAACTCGGCGCGGGCACGCCAGACGCTCACCCTTAAGCTTAGACGCTGGTCAAGCGCTTGACGCAGAATAGTCGGCCCCGAGCTACCTCGAGGGGGACCTTCTGTCCTCGAGGCCTGCATTCGTGTGGCCATTTTCTCGCGCTAGTGAACTCTATTCCCTCGATGCTTTGCACAGAAGTGAACCTATCATTCCTTAGTACTACCATGCCACGTCGACGAATCCCCTGCTCAAAATGCGACTGGACATTCGACTGCGAAACCGCCCTCAACGCACACTGGGCTTCCGAAGCTAAGGATCATCCGTTCTGCGTGTGGTGCAAGCTGCAGTGTCGCAGTGAAAGCCAGCTTGAGGCGCATCTGCGGATGGAGCATCCTGTTTGCGACGACGAAGAGCACGGGCGCCGGTACTTTGCACATGAGCTTGGGTTCCAGCAGCATTGCGAGCAGAAGCATAAGACGCGATTCTGTGCAGATTGTGGGTTGTTGACGGCGAATGGGGACGCATTGAGAGAGGTGAGCATACTTCCTTTGTCGCAGTGGCGGGTGAGAATAGTTGAAATGCGATTGGGTAGCATTACAGAGAGAACCCGGTGCATGCGGCGTGTACGATGTGCGAGAAGGGGTTTCGGACACACCAGGCGCTTGTTGCGCATTATGTCGGCGGAGATGCATTTCGTTTGTGCCCTTGATACGTGCATTGAAGTCTTCGACGATGCTGAGGGGCTTCGTGAGGTGTGTTCGCTGTTCACGAATTATGTCTCTTTTCTTATTCCTGATCGTTGGGCCATCAGCACTTCCGGGCCGACGCCCGAGCCCATTGTTTCTGTGAGGTGTGCGATATCAAATTTGGAAGTCCTGTCGCGTTGGTACAGGTGTGTTTCCCGAGGCTTATCCACGAGCCGTATCCTTAGAGGTGACATATCTCGTAGCATGAGAGAGACCATTCATCTCATAGGTCTGAAAACACAGAGGGCGACAAGCCGTCGTACTGTGGTCCTTGCGAAAGACAGTTCAAGGATAATATCGCTCTACATCAACATCTCCAGTCATCACACTTTTTCTGCTTTGAGTGTTCGGCGTACTTCGAAACCAACAAGGCCATGAAGCAGGTGCGCTATTAGGACTCTCCTGACGCCACGATTTTCATTGCGTTGTAGCACTCTCATTGGAGCTCCTTTGCGCACAAGAAACGCACGCTTTCCTGTCCGAAATGCGACGGAAAATTCAAGCTGGTCTCGTCGTTGCTTGATCATTGGGTCGTGAAGCACGTACCAGAACATGGGTCTCGTTCGCAGCTACAGGAGGCCGCTATTTCCGCAGGTGTCCCCCCCAGTCTCCTCTTCCCATACTGCATCCCAAATCAAGGCTCCAGAACACGCATCCGAGAGACACTATAACAAGGCTATGGGATTGTATCAGTGCCCTGCGTGTGGCCCAGAGAGGACGTTCGAGGAGATCGCGTATCTGGAAATGCATCTGGCTTCAACTGTACATGAACGACCTGCATTTACGTGAGTTTATTTGCACTGGCAATGTTATACCGGGCTAATCCCTGCTAAAGGTCGCCGTTCAAGTTCAAGAAGAGTGGAACTCGCACTTTTAGGGACCTATGCCATTATGCAAGCCACCTCGAGCGGCGGTGCGCAACAAAGGAGGTTTTCGAGCATAAGAACAAGGAATTGAAGATGTTTGTTGAGGATGTTTTTGCGCGTATTCTTGTATTGTGAAAATCATGCGATGCCAATATGTAGTAATTATTACTGTCGTTCGAGCCATCCAAATTTGCCAATGAGAAAGTATCCATTTTGATAGGCTTACAAGTGCACTCAAGATTATATCAGCATTTCTTGTAACGACGCACACTGGTACTAGACTACAGCCTTTTTTACGGCGGACGCTAGCACCAGCACTCAACCAATTTGTTCTTCTCTTCCTTCCAATCACACGCTCAACATGATTTATGAATGCATTGCATCTTTACAAGAACCCTGAACCGTTATCGATTTACCATACGTATCGTATGCCTAATGGCATAATTTGCCATAATCTTCGGTGTGGCCGAAGAAATCCCGATCTGGGATGATTCGCTGTAGTCTCCATCAGGCGGGGCATACCACAACGAACATCGTCTTTGCGCCTAGCGGAAGACATCTCAAGAACGAGATGTAGTGTTGTAGCCATTCGAAGCCTACACATTGAAGCATCAGACGCTACTATCCTCGGGCTCACGGCATCAACGTACCATACCGGGCCTTGCCAGCTCGGGAACAGCAGAATGAGCTAGTGTTGTTATATATGCATCAAACAGTCCGCTGCAGCCATCAGGCGGGGCGCACAGCGGACAACATTATCTTCGCGCCATATGTAGAGCGGAAGACGTCTCAAAATTTTGATAGGATTATGGGAGGGGTAGCCATTCGAACCCTAGTAGTAATCAGATCATCTATACAACATCTTTGAGCACTACGACGTACTGGGAAGTGCTTGATCAAGCAACCGAAAGTTTCCCCGGCAGAGAATGGATCCATCTCAGCCTGATTGCACGTCAATCAAAGAGAGATTGTGTATAACCAACGCATGGACGTACCCAGGGAACACGCTCCCGGTGAGCAGAAGCTACCGCGAGGTCCCTGTGCTGGACCCTTCAATGGATAAAGAAGGTCAGACACAGGCATGGTAGGTATTGGTGCACGCACAAGATGGTGAGGGTACGGTTCTCCGAAGGAAAGGCGCCCGATTGCTCTTGAAGGGTTTATATACACTTCGGGGGAGCTCGGACCGTGGCGCCTATTCTGCAGTTATGTGGCCCGGGCGTATTTCGAGGCGTATGGTTTTCCGTTTGATAGACAAAGAGCAAAGGTTAAAGGGAGCACATGGATGATGCAGGAGGAGGACATCGCGGAGGGGTATGCATTGGACTAGAATTTAGAACTTGAAATTACTTCTCTCAGAAAAAGAATAACTGACGCTAGTTTCCGGCTCCGCATAGATTGATCCCTGGAATGCTCCGTTATGAACGTCCTAGGTGCAGCGGAGGCAAATCGACACGTACCTGCGTTTTTTCCAAATCCGGCCAAAGTCTTTGCGACCGCCTAATCCGGTCGCTGGCTCGATCAACCGTTCAGTTCTGGTCACGAGATCGGAATAACGGTATAAATTGTTGAATACGGCAGGCTTCCTTCTTTCGTTGTACAACGACGATCGTTGGCTTTGTCTGCGACTACCACAACTACCGCTCTATTCTCACCATCCCTCGGCCTACGAACGCTACCACTACCACTCTCAACGTCCTCACCACCACTATCACCGCTACTACCGTTACCAAAGATGCCTGCTGTACGTGCCATTGACATATCTTCTATTTCCCCACTGACCGGGATAACACAGAAGATGCTTACTTGCAAGTTTAACGGATGCAAGAAGAAGGCGACAAAGGCCCGCGCTGCCGACCTCGACCGTCACCTCATGAACCATTTACCAGCCCATCTCAAGAAAGACTTGTGTGTTCTCCGACGTCTCTGCTATGTGTTCAACGTACTGACACCACCCGTTTTAGTCAGTACCGTTGTGGGTTCGAGGAATGCAAAAATGCAAGCTTTCAGCCGGGCAATATTCAGACTCATTGGGAGGCAAAACACACGTAAGCTTTCTTTTGCATTTTCTGTACATAGACTCGAGGCTGATACTTCTACAGCGGTTCCCCTCTTGTCCTTATTCCGGCAAAGGGCGAAGGGGCTGTAAGGGACAGAGAAGTGCGTCCTTGAATTCTTTTTCATTCAAGCTAACTAATTTTCCGTTCACGCATAGGTTAGAATCGTCCTTGGGTTGGAAAATGACGAGTCCACCACGAACAATGGCACTCAGGCGAACCTCGTGGAAGCCGCCGACACCGTCGAGGCCTCGGTTACTATTGGACCTGCCGCTAATGTCGAAAACGATACCGTCGAGTCCGTCGTCGAAGCACCCGTCTCCACCAACATCGCTGCGGACAACGTAGCCACTGCGGAGCCCGTCGAAGTCGATACTCCCGATGAACCTGCCGCCACCACCACTCCAGCTACCGACGTCGCGCCTACCGACGAAGTCACGGCGTCACCCACTCCAGCTCTCTCCGACTCTACGGCTGCGTCCACTCCCAATGCCACTGTCTCCGAATGTGAATCAGACTCCGAAGTTCAAGTCGTTGAAGTCAATGTCGAAGACCCGAATGTCGAAGGCCCAAATGTAAGTCCTTGTCTCGTCTTGCCATTATGTAGAAACATTCTGATCGGTTTTGCTCAGGATACAAAGGAGTGGAAGGAGTCCGCCGTTGCCTTCGACGCGATCCCCGCCCCACACTGGCACGAGGTGAGTTAATTTCCCTTCTACATGACCCAAAGGGTTTTTCGAACTCGTAGACTGATCGTGCTACCACAGGAATCCGCACCTGCTTGGGTCCGCCGCAAGAAACATATGCTTGCTGGTAGCTGTGTGAGTAATACCAACTCGTCACGCACGACGAAGTGGATGGAGACTGACAGTTTTACAGGAATCTGAACCCGCTAAAATCCGCCGCAAGAAATACATCCTGGGTGTCAACTCGGATTAGGCATCTCTGGGTTGGCGAGCGACGAATTACTGTGGAATAGCAAGGAACTTGTTTGAATCGTTGTTTTTGTATACCATGTACGAGAGCAAATGCTCTATATACTCATGTCTGTGTTACTATTCTTCTTACTACTCCCAATGACTCCAACGTGAATACAATGTGCATTTCATAACACTATACTACGGATTCACCGAACTGCTACTACAATATGGGATGACACTTCGCCATGAGATCCTTCGAGCAGGGCCATGGAGTCATGCAGCAGCTATTCCATCATATCAAAAGCGCAGATTCAAGGGATGGTACAAGTACATCCATCGTCGCACGCCTCGCAGTTCTGCAGGCCCGCGCGCTGGCAGCAGGAAGCGTCCCAGGTGGGCGCGAGCTCATCGCTGTCGCAAGCCGCAAAGCATTGCTCGCAGGGCTCTTGGATGGGGCCGTCTCTGTGTCTTCGTAAGTATACGAGGCAAGAGAGTATTACAATGGATGCTTACGCGTTCTCGCAGTGTACGGTGCCCTGGGCGCCGACAATGCCAATGACGGTCATGGTAGTAGCGAAAAGGGTGGCAATAGCGACGAATTTTGAGTTGAACATCTTGGTGTGTATGAGTGCGATGCAGTGGGTAGGTGTCGCTGAAGACTTTGGTCATATTCGCACAGGCTTTTATACCTTTGCAGGATGCTCCAACCTCCTTCGGCCCCGTGTATTCCTACCTCGGTGTCCGAACATGTGATGCAGCTACACGTAGCTCGATAGCTGTCTTTGGAATGCAAAACACCAGGCTTTTCATCTGCCGTTAGGTGCAGTCGTGTGTAGCGCTATCAAGGGTGTCCGTAGACTCCATGACTTAGGGGAATAATCATCACGACTACACCACAACTAAATTCTACAGCTTGATTGAGGGTGAGTGGCACGACTTTCCGAGATACGCTTCACGGTTGATTCCGGCTTGGCAATCAATGGGAATCCAAATAAGGACAGAATGATTCAGATCATTCTCGTCGGCAGGCATGCTACACCACCGACAAGAAATGGACCATCAGTGCTTCAGCTGAATGAAGACCAACTATAATCAGATCTACTTTCAGCATTGAAGATAGGCTTCTTCATCAAGAGAAATCATTGCCCGTGTCTGACTCCCGTTGTTCACGGTCATGGTCATTCCCACTGATGCTTTGCAGATACAAGATTTTTCTCCGAGCGAAGTTGATGCACGTTATCTATACAAGGCATCCCGATTCGCCTTGACCAGAAATCCAACCTTGACTGATCATGGAAGACAGGGACGAGAAACCTAACCTAATGACTTCCTTGGCTCGTCGAGGTGAACCAAAAAGTGTACCTATCATGATCCTTGGAGTTATTATTCGATTTCTTGAGTTATATCCTTCCTTCTGCCCGTACTAGGATTTGGCCGCCAACTCATTGCGCTTTGTCTCCTCCGCGATCCCAAAGTCAACAATGGACTTGCTATCCTGAGTTTCGCTAATCACGCGTATCTTTGGATCTGAAGCCGGTCCGGAGAACTCGAGGACCACAGCGTACTCGTTGTGCCAAGGGGTTCCAAGCTTGGAGGTACTGTTAGACTCTGCCTGTGAGCGCGCGTATCAGTTTGTGCTCCAATGCGGCGGATGATGTTTACCAGAATAATTAGGGCGAAGGCACCGTCCTCTGCCTTGCTCTCGTAGACGTTATGGATGGTATACTTTCATCTGGTTAGGCCATGATCCTTCCCCTGCCTCCCAAAACGTACCTTCATCGCGCCCTTCTCGAACGAGGCAGGGATCAGTTCCATCATGCTGCGAAGCATGGCCTTGTCCGCCTTCTCGGGGAATCCTGCCGACTTTGGGCGGCCATACCAAGCAAAGTCATCGGTCAAGATAGCGCCGTTCGCCTCGAGGTCGTGGTCCGCAAGTGTGACGAAGCAGCGGCACGCCACTTGTAAGTAAGTGGACGCGTTGGAAGGGGGAAAGCGAGGGTCAAAAGACATGATGGTGGTTATTGATGAAGGAGGGGACAGGTTACATCATCCAGAGTGGATATAACATACAGTTTTGAATCCACCCCCTGCATACCAAAAAATAAATCCTTACAACCTGACATAGTAAGCGGGGACATGAGGGCGCGATGATGGCGCACCAGGTCACGTTTGGTCACAGCGGCATGAATTCCTGCTTTCTTACAGACGATCACGAATGTTCCGATGCCTCTACCGCCTTCATAGTCTGCCTGGAAGCCATGTTCTGCGGAGCACACTAGGGAGGAGAACAATTTCCACCAATGGCGACGCGCCGCCCAACGGGGACATCTTGCGGATGCTGGAAGAATGTGCGTGGTCATTCACACTGATAGACGCGTATTTAACCTATGTTTTTGGCAGGCAAACGCGTCGCATCGACCCCTCACAGAGCCAAGATATTTTCAAGCGCGTACAAGCAAATAGCCGCGCTGAACAAACCCATAAAACGGGCAAATGACCCAGTGTTATTCGAGATGTTCAACGTTGGCGAAGGAATTCGGACCCGCATCCAGTGTGTGCTTGATGGAAAATGGGAGAGCGAAGAGGAATACCAGCGCTTGCATCCTCGTCGACCAAAGCCAGTCGCGACTGGTAGACAAGCCACCTACACTCATTCAGGCGAACCAGGGCGTCCTATGGGCAGTAAAGCCAATGCAGTACCAGTGCCCCCAGCCAACGCACAGGCATATGTGAATGAACTATCGACGGCGCGTGGAATTGGGTGCGTGCTCATTTGTGTCCAACTCTGTCAGTTTCTCATTCCATAGGCAGGCCAGCCAAAGCTCGGCAGTTGGTCGAGAATGGCTGTACTGGTTTGGACCACTTGCGCAAAACACCAGCCTTGATGGAAATGCTCACACCAAAGCAATACATCTCTATCAAATACCTAGACGCGACGGGCACTCCCGTCATCCGTGAAGAAGCAGAACAAGTTCTCGGAATCGTTCGCTCAGCACTGCAAGATCTCGACGACGAAGCCCGGGCCATGATGGAACGGTTCTCCGCGGACCAGGAGCTACGAGAAACCTACGAGAGTCGTATCTTCGACTGGGACCTGGTGCATGTTGGTCCATACCGCCGCGGCTTTCCCATTGCCCAAGAAGTCGACATCGTTGCCTTTTCAGACCGAGTCGGCGGCGTCCCATCTCCTACAGACCCTCCGCCAGACGTTGGCGGAACCGTATACCCCACAACACCATTTCTCGAACCCATTGCCCGCACTATACGTTACGATTCTCGAGGGCGTCCGCCATTACCACTTCATATCGCAAAGGGATACCGACGGAGTTTCCAGGTCGCGGCATCGCCCCTGCTCAATACTATTATACCTGCTTTACGAAGACGCGGTTTGGTAGTCGACGACATGCGGCCGAGTAGCCATCGCTGGCAGGGCATCGTCAAAATTGGGCACAGCGATGCGGATATCCGTGTGATGGATCTGACTGTCGCTCCTACGGTGTGTCGCGGTGCAGCAATGCTCGCGCTGACTGGGGACGCAGAGTTCTGGCGACACCTTACCGAGCAGGCGAAGCGGAGCGGGCTTTTGCTCAACGGGTGGGGACTGTGGAAGTGGAATGGCAAGGAGAAGGAGTGGGTTCGTGTCGAGCCAGACGATGGGAGCGACTATCTTACTGAGGATGCGATTCTTGCACATTTGGGGCACGAGCCGGTTGACCCTGGAAGGCGGAATTTCTCGTTCTTGGTGAAGCGGACACATAGGACGTCGGACAAGGTGCTCAAGCCTTTGTTGAAGAGTACTAAGCATGATGGGGATGCCCAACGGCGGCTCAAGTAGTAAGTCTAATCTACGCTGCAATGCTATTCGATGCTTCAAAACTACATGTTGCGTGAGTGTACGACGGAGTCCTTGGAACCTGCATACTCGACACACGCATCTGCGGGGATTCCCAGTCCGATGGTTTATGTCTCTTTTTGGCATCAGCTATTTCATCACCAGTATCTCCCATTGCTGTGTTTTTTATGCTTCTCCCAGTTCGGAGGGGCCATGGAGGTCGTCATTGCGAGCAAGCGCAGTAAGATACCCACATCTTAGACCCTTTTCAAGGCTCCTTAAGCCCCAAAGGGGTCATTTCCTCTTGTTGATGCGTACTATAGGGTCTACTTTAACCGTTTCACTGCGAGACGACTAACATTTCCAAGACCCCGCAGTTGCTAGCTCGCTACAGTATAAAGGTCGAGGACCAGTTGGCGCTAGTGGTCCAACCCCACACACTTCACACCCACACCACTACTCTACCACTCACCACTACCATGTCTACCCCTTGCCTTTCGTCCTCGGACCACGTCCGCGACACTGGCCTGTACTGCACACTCTGTGATCTGTCGTTTGCCACCACGGAACAACTCCGCAAACACATCGACGAGTCCGACGCACACCCAATGTGCATGCCATGCAACCGCGGCTTTCTAAACGACAATTCGTTCCGCTTGCACTACATGTACAGCCCTGTCCACCACTACTGCAACGAATGCGGTATCCATTTCGATTCGAAGCGGGCTAAAACTATTGTGAGTCTCCTTCACTTGGTTCTTGCATAGACATGATATTGACCACTGGCTTTGTAGCATATGCAAATGGCTGTCCGTCATCACCGCGAGTACGAGCCTGGGGACCGCGAGACGCGCCCCGTAGGCTGGGAAGACGCTCTCGCGCGTGAGCAAGAGCGGGAGGAGAACAAAGAAGAATCGTTCATCACCTCCGACACATCCACAAGCAGCCGTATACAATTCACTCAGAGGTTGCTCCGGTACAAGATGAAGACGACTGTGCCAACAAAGGAGCCCGTGCGCTTGAGCTGCCCGGTGTGCTTGAACTCGTCGGCAAAACTGTCTGCGACGCGGTGTGGGCATGTATTTTGCTCGGGATGTATCAAGCATACGTTTGAGCAGGGACAGGGATGTCCTTCGTGCCGTACGCAGGGGAGTGCTTCGCAGCTGAGGCCGCTGGCGTTGGCGGCGCATTAAACTTCATGGACACTTTTTCTTGCTGGCACTACGTTACATACAGTATACCCACTAGCATTTGCATGAATCAACTTGGTCATCTGACTGCGTGAAATTGACTGGCTTGATCTCTGGTTCCCCTTGGCCTAAGGCCTTGACACTCTGTTTGAGAGCGTAAAGAGGTAGTAGGGTCATTAACTGACAAACTACCAAGATTCTAATCCATCAGACAGTAGGACGCTATATCTGGTCCAGTGTATTCAATCCCTGAACCACCGAGCGGACGGGCGTAGCTGCGCAATATTGTCCCCGATGAGGGGCGGTGGTAGGAAGAAGCTTCTTAGTGTACGTCGATGCTCTTGTATGCTGAATGCTGCTGAATGCTGCTTCAGAAATGTTCGTAAAACATCCTCGCTGCTGGGGGATTCACGATTAACCAAGGCTAAATTGCCCTCAACATGCTGTATGACTACCGTCACTACAGCTGAGCGACACGGAATTGTTATGGGCGACGGTAAGATAGTCAAGGTCTTTAAGGAGCGCTTTAACCGGCCCGCGGCGCCGAAGTCCGATGGCCGCTGCCTGAGCGCTGAGCCTTATACCACGACTACCCCGCATTCTATCGCTATGCTAGAAGGCCCGCAGACTGTTCCGTCGGAGCCACAGACCTCGCAGGCTGCCCGTGCGAAAAACAAATCGAAACGAAAGCCAAAGGGCGGCGGACCCGCTACCGCTGAGGAGATCGTCACCACAATGGAGGCTGCCGTTGCCGTCCTCCACAGACTGGGGCACACATTATGTCTGTTTGGGAGCGCAGGATGCGCTATGTATGGGATGGACCACCGTATTCCCCATGTACGTCGCCTATCCATCTATTGCAGACACCAACGCTTAACTTGGCAGGACGTCGACGTGATTGTTCTTGGTGCAGCGCACGACTGCGAACATATCAAACTCTCCATCCCTAGACTGGACAACCGCTTCTTCCTCGTCCCTGCGCGTAATCCCCAGAACCACTGGAACGTCTTATGGTTCAGGCCTATGAAGAAACGTCAAGTCAAGGTGGACGTGCTGTCCCCTGGCACAATAGGCATCCCAGCCATACCCCCTTTCGCGATCCAGTACCCGTACGGAAGGATGCCGCTTGCACCATTCCTCTGTCTTCTGCTCTTGAAGCTCCAAGGCTACTTTGACCACCTTGAGCACACCGAGAAACGCATGCGAGACAAGATTCCGGACGATATTCGAGATATGGAGAGCATGGTTCGGCTGGGGGTTATATACCACGGTGCGCATATCAACCAGCTTAATTCGGGGTGGTATACCCCCGAGTTCATCGAGACGGCCCTCTACCGTGCGAAAGAGTTTGTGAAGGTGTCGCCGGTGTCAGCGCAGTACTGGAGGCGCATGGGGTTCAACGTGCAGGACCCATTGGATTCGGGCCTGATGTGAAGGTGATTTTGCGCTGCTTTGATATCAATTTTCTTGTTCTTGGATGTTTACTTTGCTTGCTGCTATCTTGTACTTATAAATGCCTGTATTGCTAATGGTGCATCTGGATTGTATTGATCAGATTATTTCCGTGGACCGCTTCATCACACTCGACCAGACTTGGGCGCTCAAGTCGAAACCGTTGACATTCAATGCGTCTTTCCAAAGACTCCTTCGATACGGCTTGCACTTCCTCATGGCAATGTACAAGGTTCTCACTGATACCTCTTACTGCCGCCGTGCGAGCTCGACATGAGTTGCTGTGTATCGAGGGCGTATGTTCGAGATGTTCTGGTTATCGGGAAGATTGTTTGTGCACAGCCAAGCTACTGCCAGGCAGCATCATTCTTGAGCGACAAGCGCAGGACAAGCCAAGTTACTCTTGTTATTACCGAGAGCCATGGCAGTACTGGATGCTTGTGCGAAACCGATTCCCTTCAAGTCGATGGGGATTGGGAAGCTACTAACCCAAGAGCTGTACTTACACCCAGTAGACAAAAGTCAGACAATCGACCAGAGAACAATGGATATTATTTCACGTGGGTGTAATGTAACTCGACTGCGGCTAGGCGACGACTTTCGTCTTCCTACTTCCATCCACCTCCACCAGTACCCCCAGCTGGCTTGAACATCTCTTCGCTCTACTTGGCGAATGGGCCAAGATACTTGAGCACTCTGAATCTTGTTGAATCTACTAGTATCAGGGGCCCCTCGAAGTGATTCTCCGATGTCCATGTCGTTTCTTCGTCTATTTTTCGAATTTCGCTGGAGTTTCAATCTAGAGGGTCTGTTGGCCAGATATTATTACAGACTGCTTGAGGGCGGGAACTTGGAAGTAAACGCCCTGATCGCGCCCATGGGCAGCACTAAGCCGCTCATGGGTAAGTAGGGGATCTGAATTTCCACTCGTTTCAAACTATCCAACTTTCAGTTTCGCACGGCCTTGGCTGAGCGCAAGCGTGACTTGCAAAAATGGCGCGTCTATAGCACTACCCCGGACCACGTGAACACTGTCCATGCAGCGCATATAATTGCAAACTTTGATTGAAACGTCCAGGCCCTCTTTCCCTCCGCACGTCCATCTTCTTTTCTTTCTTCGCCTGCCATGTCACAACAAGACTTGGGGCCGCCTCGGGCATCGTTTCTGCTCGACGGACAGAGCTCAAACGCAACGTCTTTACATGGCTCGCCATCGCCCACACCGTCCACTGCGTTTCTGCGGAAGAATGAAGCGTCTGCCA
The DNA here is from genome assembly GCA_000934385.1 of Cylindrobasidium torrendii FP15055 ss-10. Taxonomy (NCBI): domain Eukaryota; kingdom Fungi; phylum Basidiomycota; class Agaricomycetes; order Agaricales; family Physalacriaceae; genus Cylindrobasidium; species Cylindrobasidium torrendii. Next base: position 19,197 of record KN880451.1, read on the forward strand.
ACAACGAGGAGGCTTACAGCGCCGCAGACACCGTGGCCACCAAGCCATGGTACAAGCGCCCAGTCTGGTGGGCAGTCGGCGCCGCGGCCGTGGCTGTAATCGTTGTGGCCATCGCCGTGCCTGTCGCATTAACCACCAAGAACGGATCATCCTCATCATCGTCTGGCAGCAGCAATGATGGCGGTAGCGGCGGCGGCGCGACAGGGACTAGCTCCGGGAACTCTCCTGGCGCAACCAGCGTCGCAATAACTGGCGGAGACGGCTCGAAGATCACGACCGAGGATGGGAAGGAATTCACCTATGAGAACAAGTTTGGCGGATACTGTGTGTGGTCCATCCGTCTTTTCCAATCTTCCGTTCTGACAGCTTGTAGGGGTGGCTGATCCCAAGGACCCGTTCAATAACGGTGCCAAGGCGAATTCGTGGACCCCGGCGCTGAATGAGACCTGGACATGGGGAAAAGATAGGGCATGGGGGTCGGTGATCCTTCCCCGCATTTCACACTGTTTGCTGATTTCAGCTTGTCAGCGTCAACGCCGGCGGGTGGTTTGTGCTTGAACCCTTCATTTCGCCTGCCCTTTTCCAGAAGTACCCCGGCGCTGTCGACGAGTGGACGCTCATGGAGGCTGGCATGAAGGCGGAGGAGCTCGAGGAGCACTACAAGACGTTCATCACTGAAGAGGACTTTGCTCAGATGGCTGGCGCTGGTCTCAACTTTGTGCGCCTTCCAATCCCGTACTGGGCTGTCGAGACGTGGGAAGGAGAGCCCTTCTTGGAACGTGTGGCCTGGAAGTAAGTAGTAACCCAGAGTTCATTTGCCGTCGGTGCTGACATGGTCCCAGATACATCCTCAAGGCTTTTGAATGGGCACGCAAGTACGGTCTTCGCATCAACCTCGATTTGCATTCGCTTCCCGGATCCCAGAATGGTACGCACGATCTTCCTTTGCGCGCAGCCGACTTATTTCTTCAGGTTACAACCACTCTGGTCGTCTCGGACAGGTCAACTTCCTTTACGGTCCCATGGGAGTCGCCAATGCTGACCGCGCTCTCGAATACATTCGCACCATCACCGAGTTCATCTCACAGCCGGAATACGAAGGCGTCGTCGCCATCTGGGGCTTCGTTAACGAGGCCCTCATGGATTCTATTGGCCGTGACACACTCATGTCCTGGTACAAAGAAGTGCACGACACCATTCGCGCAATTACTGGTGTCGGCAAAGGTCCTTACATCTCCATCCACGACGGCTTCTATGCTGCCGATCCGGAATGGATTGGCGCGCTTGCAGGTGCTGACCGCCTGATGATGGACCGTCACCCGTACACTTCCTTTGGCGGCGGAGCATTCGACGACCCCATTGCGACTGGCACTGGCGCTGATGCTGGTGGCGTGTGGACGCAGACAGGTTGTGATCTGGCTGGTCTCACTGCCACCCTTTCACAGGGAACGGGCGTTACCTTCGCCGGAGAGTTCAGCAATGGCTGGAACGACTGTGGGTTCTATCTCAAGGGCATTCCGGGCAGCCATACCTTTGGCGGCTCTTGTGATACATGGGAGGATGCCTCCACCTGGGATGACTCGATGAAAGCCGGCGTCAAAGCGTACGGGCAAGCGCAGATGGACGCGCTCCAGGACTACTTCTTCTGGACATGGCGTATCGGCGAGCGTCTCGACACTGGCGTCGTCGGCTCGCCTCTGTGGTCGTACAAAGCCGGTCTCGAGGGAGGATGGATATCGCAAGACCCGCGCGAGAATGTGGGCAAGTGCGGGACGGGCGTCGCCCGCTTTGATGGGGACTACCAGCCATACATGACTGGAGGGACTGGCGCCGGCACGATTACGGCTGCGGTTGAGGCGTGGCCGCCTGCGACGATTGCTGGTGCGGATTTGCCGGCGACGCAGTTGTTCCAGTATACCATGGCGGGAACGCCTGTGACACTTCCTGGGCCCACCGCGACGGGGGACACCAAAGTGGATGGATGGGCGAATGACAGCGATAATGGGCCTGCGCCGACGCAGATTCCGGGCTGCACGTATCCTGATGCGTGGAGGGCGAACGATGCGACTGTGCCCAGTGGGTGCACACTATAGTGTGACACCCTCAGACAATGCGCTTGGCTTGACACATAACATATATATCCCACATTTATTTGCACGGTGCTTTGACGACTGCTTTGACATTTTATTACTTTTGAGGGGACGACATACCATATTTATTTTATGTGTTGCTGGTAGGTATGTACTTGCCTATGCTAGGTAGTAGGTACGCAGACTGGTAGGCATATGATGTGCAACACTATCCAACTTTGATTAACGCTCGTTTATACAAGTGTTCTGTCATTTGAGGACGGGTGCAAGTTAAATTCGATTTGCATGGGACGCCTACGAGTTCAAAGTTGGAATGACTGTGATCGTGGCCATGATCATTGTGTTGCTGACTCAGCACAATGGAACAAACGAGTCTTGATCCATGCAACTTACATAGACTGAGAGCAGGAGTGTGTACAGACGCGGCAAGAATTGTTGCATCCTCGGCAGCATGCTATACAAGGTAATTCATTGATCGTGAGGTCCTTTGCAATCCATCGACCAGCATCCTGCCTGCTTCTAACACCGTCAATCATGCATCCTCTCACAATTTCCCGTCAAGAAGCCAAGCTCGAGCGAAAGTGGGGTGAAAGGCTGAGTGTCTGGTTTCCTTGATGCCGGTCGTGCCGAAGCTCGGCATGCATCAATTCTTGCCGCTACTGTATCTTTGTGTTTTGCCATGTCCAACATTGTGTACGAGGTACTGAAAGAAGCAACAATTATTATTCAGCTTGTGAATTTCTAAGAAGTACGCGCAGCTGACTGCTGCTGTCAAAAAGGCAACGGAACACATTATCAATGACAACTGTGAGATTCGAACTCACGCCCCGAAAGACCAGATCCTGATTCTGGCGCCTTAGACCGCTCGGCCAAGTTGCCATGATCGACAGCATAAGTACCAAATTGCTAGATTGGCGTGTTGATTGGTGGAACACTACGACGCGCGTAGAGCAAGCACTCCTTGCTCTACATCCTCTGACTCCTTTCTTTCTAGCTTTAGCATCAGATCATTTGCTTGATGTAACTACCTAGCATGTGGTATGCAATGCGCCATTGGTGGCGTTCGGGAATTATCCTCACCGCTCCTCACATTGCTCAAGAGATATGCAACGTCTGACGCCTTCCCGACACGGGTCGAAATCGGACAGGGCCAATGATACCATACAAAATCAGCTGAGATGTGAGTATGGTACTATCCAAGCTTGTTAGCCAGTCGGATGAGTGAAAGAATTGGATATTGGGTTCAGCATATCTCGTATGACGGTGACCCACCACTTATTCCTTCTGACGTCTTCGTCAATATTCGCGTCAATGCGACATGTCTATCGCAAAGTATTCGATTATCCAGTAAAGTTGACGCCGGTGCGGCTCACGGCCGGAATTGCAGCGAATGACCATTCCTCTCCCTCCACATCTCTCCATTGCGGAGTTGAAATACAGACCCTGTCGGTAGGACGTGTGTATCTTGATAGGCCACAATGCGGGGGGTGAAGGGACCTTGGAGGTTCGTGTGGGGAAATATGGAACAAAAAGTGGCGCCCCGTGGGCCCGGGCCACAGCGGCCCGCTTCACTTCAAAACCGTGATATCTGTACCGTGTTCCTCTTCTGGAAGGCTAGGCGTGAGATTCAGGTCGAGGGAAGGGCTCGGACGTTCTGCTACCGTGTGGGAAAAGAATCAACGGGGTTGAAGGATTGGCTGCAGGGCAACGAACATTCGCAGGCATTCGTGGGCTACGGAGATCGAGACGAACATGTTGCACATTCTCACCGTCTATGTGACCATTCTTGGAGCGACTCCACGGAAACACAGCCTTCGCCAGTCGGTTACAGCTAACGACAAAAGTTTGTGGGCATTTTCGATTTGCGTGAACTACCTAGGAACCAGGCTCGAGTTCATTTCCGCGCCATCCAGGCGCCATCTAGAGGCTGTGACTTCCTGTTCGGGACAGCCCGACAGGCGGCATTCGTTGATCGCTATGGCGCAAAACATCAACCAAGGACGCGAACGAGCCCGTTGAAGTTCGTGCCATGATTGAATGTTTCTGTGTGCACACGGAGATGAGAGAACAGCGTCGTGAAGCGCCCAGTAGGCTTTTGTCGTCGGCTGCCGGTGCGGAAATGATTTCATCAACGGGTTCCTAGGTAGTTCACGCAAATCGAAAATGCCCACAAACTTTTGTCGTTAGCTGTAATAATGGCCAGCCATTTTCAAGGACATTTTCACGAGGCAACCTTGCCATTATTTGCATACAAGGGACAATTCACGCCAACCCCAGCCTTCCCCATGAACAATGTCCACTCGGGCGCCGTTGACTTGGGGTAGCTCGAGCCTCGGACCTCACAGCACAAATGCCGATTTCTCGAAAGGAAGCAACGAGTTCATTATTGCCCGTAGCCTCATGGCAAAAACTGTACCTCTTCTTCTTTCTTCGGTGCCATGCGGCGGTGACGCTCCTCGACATTGCTGTATTTCTTTGTTTCTCGAATATTACATATCTTCCGCCTCCCCTTTGGCTAAGCTTATAACCTACAGGTACACATGAATATACCTGACAGGCATCTCGCAAGTCCAGAGGTTGTCTGGCCACAGTTGAATGTCGGAGGTTAGGGAAACAATGAGAATTAATACCTTCAGATGCGCTGGCTTATCTCAAAGAGCATATAGTACAGCCTGGATAGTGTATGTAGTAGTATAGTACGAACTCAACCAAAAAACTAGGGTATGGAACTTTGATCCCGACTATGACCTTCCCCGACAGGCTCGTTGGGTTGTGGATGCGAAGAAATATTCTGGCTGTGCTCTTCAGCGCACGTATGTGCTTCATGATGGTCAGAGAACCGGCGTTGAAAAAGTACCTCTGACTCACGAAGCTTGTCGACAGAGGTCTGAGCCTCTTTACCAAACAGACCTGTCTCCGCGTCCGCAATAGAGGGTGCCACGCCGCTGACCTTAGGCCGCGAGCGCATCCTCTTGTTCTCCCTTGGCTTGACGTTATCGTCGGCCCGTTGGTCGTCGTCCTCAAGGTCGGTCAGGTCGGACATCTCTTCATCCTCGTTTGCAGCAACCCCCTTCTCTGGATGCGTCAAGGCGTGATGGCTAAGCGACTCCTTGTCGGCAAAGGTCAGAGCGCAACCATCGCCAGCGCACGAAAGGACTGCCAGAAATCAGCATAGCCAACATGTGAGAATCAAGAGGACACGAACAGTGAGACTGGCTCTCCATTCGTGTGGACTCCTCAGCAGCTTCGTCCACGCCAGAAGAGATACTTGATCCAGAAATTTCCGGTACACTGGGAGCAGAAACCAGTCCGTTTGGCGAATTTTCTCCAGCACAAGATGGTGCTTCCGAAGCGGTTCGCGTTGAAGGCGCGAGTCCCACAGACGATGTTGGGGTGGCCGTATGTTGCGGCAAGGTAGTGTGGGTGGTCAAATGGCGAGTGAGTTGATCCTTAATATGATAAGACTCCCGGCAGCCGTCAAATGTACAGGCATATGCTAGGCATGGTATGAGTGATATATTGTGTCCATCTGCTAAGACGCATACCTCGAAGGCCAAGGTGAGCTCGATTAAAGTGAGCTTTGAGCGTACTTGGATATGGAAAGTACTCCGAACACCCAGAGCATTGATGGCCCTTTCTTCTTGAAGAAGGAGCGCGCGAAGTGCTCGCCTCTCTGTCTTTCTTGCTGGTGTCATCCTTCTTGCCTGCGTCAGACGACGAAGATGTCCCAGCATCCATCTCGCGCGCACGCTTGCTACCGCCTGCGACACGTCCTACACTCGCACGTCCACGCGAAGTACTTTGCTTAGGAGGTGTCGGGGCGGCCTCTTCGCCGCGTTTGCGTTTCCCAAGTTCGGTGGTAGTGATAAGAACAGCTGCTGGCCCTCTGTTAAGTAAATCGATGGTGGGAGGTGTAGGTTCCGGCTCCTCGAGTGATATTGGCGCTCTCCTGAAGCGAGCAGGCACCGACGCGAGGGGCGGCGGAGGACGCTCAGTCTCATCCATCTCATCACTTGTATCTTGTACAAGGGTGACACTGGCCGACGTTAGGGTGGTTTGCGGCATTGGTTGCTGGACCACACAATGAGCACGAGAAGTGAGGAAATGGTATCAAAGCTTACAGGGTATAGGTCAGAGCACAGAGTTTGCCCAATCATAGAGCGGAAAGCCAGACATTGCTGTTCCCATTGCGTGTGGAGTGTGGCAACCTAACTGCAGATTAGCTTTGACGTTGCAAGGCCAGTTTATAGGGCGGAATTACATCGGTTATCTGTGGAGAACATCTCAGTATGCATGAAACTCGTCGGAAAATGCATGAATTACCTTCTTGTCATGCTCAGCCAAGGTGGCTGTTAGCTCAGCAATCTGCGTTTTAGTACGCGCGAGCTTAGCGCGCACAGCGTCGCGCTCGGATTCGAGTTTAGCATCGCTATGCTTCCTTATGTACGCATTTGCGATGGCTTGTGCTTCCTCTTGCACAGCAGCGTCCCGTAGCCGATTCGCCTCTTCGACCTTTTGCCGGAGACCATCGTGTTTATACTGGATGGAAGAGATACTAAGGAATGTCAATGAAGCACTCTTAGAAAGTTTTCAAGCCTTACAAGGTAGACAGGTCCATTCTTGATGGTAGTGGTGGTCCAGTGGAAAGTGTCTGTAAAGCAGCCAGGGCCCAGCATGATGTCGATCATAAGCGCCGGTAATGGCGCCGGCGTGGCGCAGCAGTTTGGATGGTGCTCAGAACACCACAAGAATAGAGCAAAAACTCATCGCAGATGCTTATTTTCAGACGTGGCTTCATTATTGCTTCGATGGGCGCTTGGAGACCATCGAGCACTAAGTAAGTGTCAACGGTCAGGCTCAATTTCGCCTATCCATTCACATCCTAACTCAGGTTATAGCTTTCCAGAAAGTGTACGTATTCTTACAAAGACTTTCAATACACAAAATCTTCACTGTGTATAGCTTAGTAAAGTAAATCATTTGCCAAGTCCCCCGATATCTTTTGTGACCAATGCTTGTACTGGGTAACGTAGAAGCCGTGCCCTGCTGGTGTCAGACCATCGCGCGCATTGTTCACCGGGACATGGGGGTAGGCATCTTGAGTGACGTTAGGTCCCTGGGAAAAGGTGAGCAAGACGGCCTGCAACTAGGGCATTGATAACATACATAATCCAATACGAACGCTCTGCTTTGGGTGACTCCATAGCAGCGCGAGCTTTCCAACACCACATCATATACAGGCGAAAAGTCATTTCCAGGTGCATGTACACTCCAACCTCTCGATGGGTTCCTGATATCCCAGAACGAGACGACGCTGTGTCTGGCGGTGCCAGCAGCAATATGCGATGCAGACCCGCCTCCGGATGAGATTGAATATATGGGCTCGCAGCGCAGAGGGTCGGCTACTGTCATGACAGGTGTGAGCATTGTCGAGTGACCGTCGTTGGATAGTGTACGGGTCCTGGCTCGGAGGTCATAGCACCTCACACGTCCGTCGTACCATCCTGACACGACAATTTCCGGTGATGCGCCCCAGGGGGCTGCTGGCGGGGCGGAGGCGATGGCATACACGGCTGCTTGGCGCGCGTTTTGAATGGACGATCCGAGTGTCAAGCTGGCTACGGGGGAAAGACCGTCCTCGTACATGTAGTGGATGTCCAACGCATGGCTTATGGCGGTCGTCCCAAATGCCGCGAATGGAGTGGAAGATCGTAAGGAGAGGTAAGAGGTCCAGCTTTTTCGCTCGAGTTGTATGCAAGACGAGTCTGCGGTAGTAAGGTTTGTAATGGCTACATCTCCGCCCGCGGAGAGGGAGAGAAGCATGTCATCCATATTCTTGATGCTCTTGACGGCGACACCTTGGTGTAGACTATCGATTGGCGGTTGAAATGGGCAGACAGTTTTATGGACATAATCGAGCCCTTGAATGTCACCGTTCTCGAACCCAGCAATGAGCTCGACATTGGTGCCATCATCGTCTAGAATGGCCAGAGAGGTGATATCCCGTCCGTGTTGGTGAGGATTCTCTAGATTGATTTGTGCCTCAAGTTTGACTGCGGGAGTGGAGGTAAAGGTGTAGAAGTAGAGAGAGCGGCCGGCGCCAATGACAATACGATGTTCGGAGACGGTCATGACAGGCTGCAGCTTTCCTCTCCATTGTCGCAGCAAGGGTCGAGCGACAAAGGAATGGGCGCGTTGCCAGGAATGGTCTACAAGTGCGTCGTATTTGGCGCGCGCTCTGGATGAGAGCAGTTCCCGGTGTTTTCCAAGGCCGTAGGAGGGGCGGACATTGCTTTTGAGGTAGTACGACCATCCGAAATCGTCGACCTGATGGTAGGGTTAGCAATGGTAAACGCAGAAAGCTACAAGGACTGAACCAGAGCTTTCAAAGGTTTGCAAACGCAGGTCAGCCGTGCGAGAGAAAAGGCGTCTAGAATGTCTATAATGGAGAGCAGCACATCTGAAGGTAAATCGAGCAAGGAGAGGGGAGCTGCCATTTCGTAGTCAAGCTCGGTCTGTAGAGTCACTAGAGACTACTAGAGAGTCAGTGGTAAATACCAAATAGTCATTATCAACTCGGGCACAATCCATTACTACCCGTGAGAACGAGCTGCTAAATCGGGGTGCGCCGAATTGACGCGTTTCGGCCTGCTCTCGGCTCTGCCTTTGCATTCCAAGTCCCGCCCACTTCCCGCCGCTCTCTTCACTCTCTTTCCGTCGATATCGGCTTGGAATTGCCTGTCATGCGCAGAGATGTTCGCATTCTTCTCGTCGGGGACCGTGTGTTTTCAATAAATCACGTACATACAACCGCTGACACGGTTGGCAGAGGGTGTCGGCAAGAGTACCATTGTCACTTCTCTAATAAAAGAGTCCTTTGTTCCTCATGTGTGTATCCCCCAAATCCACCCATTGATTGCTCATGGTCACTATAGGTCCAACACATCGTGCCCGAAGTTACTATTCCTCCAGAAGTCACACCTGAAAATGTCACCACATACATCGTTGATTCTGGAGGTGCGTAGCCCTTCCGAAGAGATCTCGCAGGCTCTCATCCTCCCAAATCCAGCTGGCCCGCAGGACAGAACACATCTAGAGGCTGAGATACGGAAGGCACACGTTATATGTGTTGTTTACTCCATCGAGAATCCAAACTCGTTCGACCGGATACCCGCATACTGGCTCCCCCATTTCCGACAACTTGGAGTCAATGTAGGCGCTATACTTCCCACACAACTACAGGCTGACACGATTTCTAGGTGCCTGTCATTCTCGTTGGCAACAAAATCGACCTGCGTGGTGGGGAAGTGACGAATGAAGCGTTGGAGGATGAGATTGTACCCATCATGAATGAGTTCAAGGTGCGTGTACAACTACATGCACTACTGTGGTACACTGAACACCTAGTCCAGGAAGTCGAAACTTGCGTCGAATGTTCGGCGCGCCTTCCCCTCAATGTTTCCGAAGTATTCTACTTTGCCCAAAAGGCTGTTCTACACCCCACCGCACCACTATATGACTCTCGAGACCACGTAGGCGCCCTACTGCATACACTCAGGCGGCCATCTCATTCTCAACAGGTGCTCAAGCCGGCATGCATCAAGGCACTACGACGCATCTTCAAGCTCTGTGACATGAACAAGGATGGTATAATGGATGCCGCGGAGCTCAATGAATTCCAGGTGCGTTCTAGGTCTTTTACCGCCCCGCGCTTGATAACATTGCCTCCCTATAGCGCAAATGCTTTGACGCACCGCTTCAGATGCAGGAGTTAGAGGGCATACGCGGGATGGTGGCAGAACATGCGGAAGGGGGCGTACGAGATGGCGGGCTAACCGAAGATGGATTCCTCTACCTTCACACAATCTTCATACAACGCGGCCGACTGGAGACAACATGGACGGTGTTGCGACAATTCGGGTACGCCGAAGACCTGCGACTGACAGAAGCATACCTGTCGCCCAAATTTGATGTCCCCGCCGACTGTTCAGTCGAACTAAGTCCTCTAGGCTACCAGTTCCTTACTGATATCTTCGAGACATTTGACAAGGTAAGGGAGATTCATCTACCTTTGTCGAATTAGGTTGAACACGTACACGCAGGACCAGGATGGCGCACTTGCGACTTCTGAGCTGGAGGAAGTCTTCAGCACTTCTCCAGGGAACCCATGGGCTAGCCAGAAGTTTCCTGATACAACGTTGTCGGACGAGCATGGGGCTGTCACACTGCAAGGGTGGCTTGCCCAATGGAGGTGAGCACTGCGGCAAAGTGCTTCGCTATAACCGAGCTCACCCTCCTAGCATGACCACTCTTCTGGACCACAAGACAACGCTGGCATACCTTGCATACCTCGGCTACCCGGACGAACCACGAACAAGCGCGCTGCAGGTGACACGAGCACGCAAGATTGACCGGAGAAAGGGCAAGGTGTCACGCAATGTTTTCCTATGTTATATTTGTGGGGCAGCAGGGTCTGGGAAGACTTCACTTCTACGATCATTCGTGGGCAAGTCTTTCGCAGATGCATACGAGCCGACAAGCAAGCAGCTCAGTGTAGTGAATGCTGTCGATATTGATGGTTCGGAGAAGTACCTCGTTGTATGTGGCCATGTACCAATCGCTGATGTGCTTTACCTAACCCACCCTGGTAGCTGCAGGAATTTGGATCCAAGTACGAACCAGAGGTGCTACGGAACCCCAAGAAGACTGACTTGGCGGATGTCATTGTCTACATCTACGACTCGAGCGACACTAACTCGTTCTCGTACATAAGTAATTTACGAGTGAGTGCAGGAAATACGTCGCGGTTGGCTTGGCCTAATAGTCGTTCTAGCAACAGTACAGTCTTGATCATATACCGACCCTGTTCGTGGCGACAAAGTCGGATCTGGATTTGGCACAACAGGTGTGTGATTCCGCACCTCGCGCCTATGCATCGTGCTTAACTGTGCATCCTCAGCGACATGAGGTGCAGCCTGATGTATACTGCAGAAGACTGTTGCTACAGGTCCCTGTGTCTGTGAGCGTAAAGACGGGGCAGGTTGCGGATTTATTCCACGCGATATGTGGTATCGCGATGAACCCGTACGTGTTTGCGCCATCCCCTTTCTCACTTTTGACTGATCTGATGCAGATATTCTGCAATTCCTGGAGGGGCGGAACGCGCATTGGCTTCTGCAACACGCGCACGCTACCTGACTGCGACTGCGTTTGTTACAGCGTGTACATCTATAGTGCTGTTCATGTACCGTACTCGACTGTCTAGTTATTTGAATCCGCAGTGGGCGACACAGTGGACGGGGTGGCTGTTTGGACGACGTTAGAAGAGATACAATATACACACTACCTAATCACACAGACCATTGTGGACCGTCCTTGCAGCCGTCCAATGCGACAGCAGCGCGACTTGGTGCGCCTTAAGCACGCTGCCAACACGTGGGCCAAAGAGTCAAGATCCGCCTGATCACTGACGGCGTGCTTTCTGTGTCTTTCTTCCATCTCTTCCCCCTCACGAGAATTGCATTTTGGTTTATTACCACGACCATCTGATTTAAAAACTAAGCTACCTTTACGACATCAGCAACGACTACAATGGATCAGGACGCGGACATGGACTTTGGGGGCCCAGCGCAGGTATTCGGTGGACAGGAAGATACGCGCGCGCCAGACACAAACCGGCGACTGCTGTGAGTACCCGCGGCGCCGACGGCGGTGGCGAGCACTAAGCAGCGCCGTTCAGAGATCTGGTCTTTGTACAGGATTGTACAGGCAGCCAGGGAAGCTACATCACCTCGGCGACGAAGAACATCCGCGAAATCTGTGCGCATATATACGAGTCTGGCCGTCTGCAAGAGCAGGGTGACCTTCGTGTTGGCCTCGTCGCATTCCGCGACCATCCACCGCAAGACCACACGTACGTTACGCGCAACTTTGGCTTCACGTCCGATGTCGGCAAGGTGCATGAGCAGCTCAGTGGGCTCTATGCGTCTGGCGGCGGCGACGGGCCGGAGGCGGTTACAGCAGCGCTTGTCGATGCGCTCAATATGGACTGGCGACAGGACGCGGCGCGCATGGTGGTCCTGATTGCCGATGCGCCGCCACATGGCATTGGCGAGTTTGGTGACGGTGAGTACTGCGCAACTGGCTCGGATGAGTGCTGAAGCCGCCCTCAGGCTTCGACGAAGGCTCCCCGGATGGTTTTGATCCTCTCCAGGTTGCGCGACAGTTTGCCAATCGAGGTATCACCCTGGTACGTCACGAGCGAGGGTTGGCCCCTTCATTGTTAATGCTCTTTCGTATAGTTCTTTGTGGCATGTGAGCCAGCACTAAGTGGATACTTGGTGAGCATGAGACTCCCAACGGAGACTATGTCTAACCTGCAATTGACAGTATGCAACCGACTTCTACAAGGCAATAACAACCATCACTTCTGGACTCATGCTTCCTTTGACCACGGCAGACCTACTCGCACACGCTATCGTGGGTAGTGTCCTCGAAAACCTCGATATGGAGAGGCTGGTACTCGAGGTGGGACAGGCTGTGGCGGAGCGAGTGCAGGGCAACCACCAAAGTGTGGACGACGTCGCGCGCGAGCTGCACGAGAGACTACTCCTGCGAAATGAAAGCACGAAGAAGGTGGTCATCGAGAGCATCTACAGAGAGACTCCAGAATCCGCTTCCAATGTCGAGGCTTTCTGCAACGCGGATACACTCAAGCAAGCACGGCCGTTTTTGCAAAAAGTCAGTGGATCACGGTTCACGGAAAAGTACGCCCAAATGCGCCAGCGCGGGTACACACCTTACAGCCACACCTATGTCCCTGCCACGCCTCCTCGCTCTCCTACTCTCAGCAGATCGCTTTCGCCCCGGGCTACTCCCAGCTCGCCACCCCGCAAGGTTGTCCAGGACTTTGCCTCGTATGGTGTTGCTTCGGGCACAAGTGTGTTTGGGACTTCTGTCGCACCTTCACCGTTCTCCTTGGCGGGCGGCAAGGCTGCCTTTGGTTCCATCCGCAACACGAAGCCCCGCGGCGGCGGGTTTGACGACGACGACGATGATGATGATGACGATAACTTTGGACCGGGAAAGCAGAGGGTACAACTCAAGGATGGCTCGGTTACTCTAGAGCAGGCAAGACGCATTGCCATACAGAGTGTGATGCGCAATGGTGGTGGGATGTGAGGCTGGGTCCTAATACCAGGATGAATGAAGCAGGTCTTTTGTATACTAAACCTTCTAAAGTAGTACGCATTTTTGTAGTCTCTTCCGCATGCACTATTCGCGCTATTCCTCGAGCCTTGCAATCTATGTGTGGATATTTCATCACGGCTCTGACTGTACATTCAACAAATATTGACTGTCCTCTCTTTTTGACGGGGATGTCTTTGGAAAATTCAACAAATGTATATGGGCCAAAGCAACAATAGCTTATTTCTTAAGTGTGCCTTTAAGGTGTGCCGCAAATCGAAATTTCTGTCTGCGTTAAGCACTGCGCCACTTCTGCTTAGCCTTAGGCGATCAGAGGACAGCTCACGATCGGCGCGCCAGAACTCGGTCATTCACCACCATCACACTACTGAAAGTCCGCGTAGAGGGGCAGAGATGGACGGCCTGTACGTTTTGTACTATCTACAATCCAAAATAGTGCTACTAACCGTGAAAACAATAGTTTGAAGGGAGTGCAGGACGAGTATGACCGGCTCACCATTGCTCTTCATGAGGCTGAAGAGGAGCGCGATATTGCCCTCGTTCGCCGCGATACGAGTTTGAAGCTCGAGAGAGCATCAGTTCTTGAATCTGAAGCTCTTCATCGAGAACATGCCGCTACTATGACTGAAATGCAAGTTGCGGAGGACGCGCTAGTGGCATTACAGCGTCAACTAGCAGACCGCGAGGAAAAGGTGCGTTTCTATCTCTCACATCATAGATCCGCTTTCTCACACGAGCGTAGTACGACAAGGTAATGCTGATAAACTAGGTCACCAGCTAGTATTCAAAATTTAACTCTAGGTCCGTACGATCCAGCGAGAGTGGGACTCGCAGAGTGTGTTGTTCTTTTCCAAATTTCGAACTTTCATGGATGAACTGGGTCCTCCCATTCCGACCGCACAACCTGCTCCGGTCCAGCTTGGCTTTGCAAGCTATGTCGACCCCAACATTCCTTTGCCGCCAGTCAATTCTCGTTCTCCATCCCGTAGTTCGTCAGATATGACTGTTCTGGTGCACAGTGGAGGAGCTTCACCCGCTACCCGACATCCGTCAAGACTTTCAAAGCCTGATATTGTGCGCGGACCTCATTCACCAGCGTCCGACATCGAATACGAGCCACTTTCTCTGCCGTCCTCGCCAAGCGGGGAAGATAGGAATGGGACGGTGGACATGACAGGTATCACACTCAGCGGCGAACATGACTTGGATGGCGACCTGCTTCCAGATATCCTCTCTGCAAAGCCAATGAGCTCCCCTCGTACGGGCACATCTCAGTCTCCAACTCCAATAGATCTTGCGGAAACGGATCCTCAGCTTCTCAACGTGCAAACGAGTACAGAGCCTCACGATGTACCGGCATCTATCTCGGATCCTTCGTCGACCGAGTTGAGCCGAGCGCCTCCTACGTCGGAATCCCTGGGGCCCAATCGCGACGACCAAGATGGCGCGCCAATTCCCGCTTCCGGGGACCCTTTACCTACCCCAGAAGACGAGCCTCTGGCGACAGTTTCAGAAGGCATACAACGAGACACGTCTCTAGAACAAACGCTTGGACCATCCAGCGCAGCGCCTTCACGCGAGCGTTCCGCAACACCTACACCCCACGCTTCTGTAGTCATGCCCTCCGTCTTACCGGAATCAGCTCCAATGCACGATGTGCCAAGAAGCTTTACACCTACGCTGACGGCCGAGCTCGGCGACAAGCCTCACGACTTATCCATGTCTAACAAGGAGGAACATGCAACACCAATAGAATGCACGCAGACGAGCTCGCCGTTGCTGTCTGCGACAGTTGTGCTGGCTGACAGGACAACGATGGTGAATATTAGCCGTTCGCCAGAGGACTTGGAGGCCATGAACGTGGACGAGGTGACTACCGGGTTGTCAGGACAGGCACTCGTGGAGAGCGTTGGGATTGATGGAGGAGCGGCACTCTTCGAGGAGATTGTTGAGAGCATAGCACCGGACCACGGGACGCCAATCCCGGGATCCGTGGCGCCAGCTGCGCAGGACTTTGTAATATTACCTGAACTACAAGAGGTACTGATATTTCGCAGCTTCCCCTTACCACTGACTTACCCTGTAGCTTTCAAAGCCTGCAGCCACCAGTGGAAGCGAAGATATTCAAATGGCTGAGCCCCTCCGACAAACACCCCTCGAGGATGCACCACACACAATGCAAAACACAAGCTTGCTTGTGCCAACTGCCCCTCAACAGCAAAGCCCTACCAACGAACCTGTAGCTGTCGAGATAGAGACACCGAGACACCAAATCCACCTCATACACGACATGAGCCAGGATGAGCAGCTGTCCACACCAGTCATCGCAGAACTGGTCACACCTACGGATCCCTTGCAAGATGAAGGCAGTGCTCTCGCAGTAGGTGATGATATGCCAAACCATACAACCGAACCGACCAACATGGAATTGTTACCATCGTGGCCAATTACCTCTCCGAGCTCTACACTGGACTCGGCGCCCGTCCTTTCCAGCGCGCCCGGAGACCTTCTTGAGGACCACGCCTCCTCGAATATGCAGAGGGAACAGTCACCGATATCTGGCGCACCCACCCCACCAGAAAGACAGGACATTGGACCCAAGCCCGAGAAATGTCCCCTCTTGGATGATACCCAGATTATGGAACCCGTATGTTCGAATTCCCCTCTCGATCTTATTGGCGGCGATACGGTCGATCGAGCACAGGCCGGGCTCGATACATCTCTTCCCACCGCATCATCAGTGCGCGGTCAGCAGGCCCTCGAAGGACATAGTCCGCCGCCAGAAGATGTTGGTGCAAGTGAGCTTGTTACGCTACAAGCGCTGCAGCCACCGCAGGAAGACCGGCCCAGTGACACTACGCCTGGACTGCCCGCTGTTCTTACCATGGAATTGAGCGCTGCTATTAGTATAGACGACGTCCATGGTGTTGAGGCTCCTCTGACAATACCCTCGAGCGGCACCCTTCAATCTACAACTGCCCCAGTACTCGAGCAGCCACTCACACAAGATACTTGCTTGATGGATATCGACTACCTAGTAGCGACCGAACCCTCTGACACCTCTTCGACCAGGGTGCCCGATCCCCTAATGTATATAGACGCGGAGGGTGCACAGTCTACCAGTGAATTGACAGCACCAGCACCAGTGGACTCTATGACACCCGAAAGCGACATTTTGCCTCCAAAATTACCCCGGCAGCAGGACGAAATCGCCATCTCTGAGCACACCGAAGCACAGGTTGACGCTCGTCCTGAACTCCCAGCGCAAAAGGTGCCCCGTGTGCCTAGGAAAGCGTTCGACCCGATACAGGATGCCATTCAAACTGCAACTGCATATCCCCAAGCCATTGCAATTGAACAGACGAACTCACCGAATCAGGACCGACCTGCCACGCCCGTGAAAAAGGACTTCAGCGAAGCCTTTCCACCGCCTCTCGCCAAACCGGTCCGTCGCGCTACGTCGCCTCTCCAAACCCATCCACCGCAAGCTCAGGCGCGGCCTGGTTCTGCACCGCCAGCAGCCGAGGCTTTCCCATTTCTTTCAGCACCTCCGCCTCCGTCTTCAGAACCTCCCGTACAGCTACCTTCTGCTGCTGCGCAAACGGACACCCCGAAGAAAGTCGTCAAGCGGAAACGCGTCGAGCTTGATGCAGATTCTACAAATGGACACTCGCAGACTGCGATGAAGAGAACGCGACAGCAAACTGCCAGTGCTTTGGCTGCGCCAGCATCAGGTTCTACGAAGCCGAAGCCAGCTGGATCAACTTCGAAAGCCTCGGCAGCAAAACCGAAGGCGAAACCACCTACGCAGTCGAATTCTAATCGCCGTGCGTTGCTCTTCCACCTCTTTCTGAAAGCATTGGGCTCACAATATGGATAGGCATGGATTTCCGGTGCCAAGAACCGGGCTGTACAAAGAAGGAATCGACCAAGAGGAGCATGGTCACGCATCTGCAGACCAAACATGGCTTGAGTACGTGTTGCGTGGTGCCCTTGCGCTTTTTTGACATGGCTTTTCAGAGTATTTCTGCCCATACACAATATGCACCAGCGGATTCAATGAGGGGGATGATTTGCGGAACCATATCGATAAGCATTTGCAAACGAAGCTCAAGGTCATACCTCCATGAGCAGTTTGGACAATGGGTAGGCTGCGGTTTGGTTTGGTTTTCTTGATTGACTTCGCGTTTATTTACATCTCTTACAGTACTGTATCGCTAGTTATCGCACATCTGGTTATTTAATCGGAATGTTTCTGGTTGTTGTCATAAGAACGTTGACCAAGTTACAAAAACCGAAAGCCAATGGATTACACCATCAAGATGCTGTCTGCAAATTCAGCACTAGGGTAATGTTCTGGTGATTGTCTTTATGCTGCTGCGCTGGCGTGGCGAACCCTGAACGTTGAACGGTGTGGTCTTGGGTGAGGTGTTGTCACTTGCTCAAGTACTCAACGAACTATTCCTTTCGCACAGTTCTACGACAGTTACAACATGATTTTTCTCGGTACGTGTAAATTTTATGATTATGTTCATTCAAGGCTTAATGGGCTCAGCGAAGGGCTGCCTTGCAAGCTCTCCAGCAGGTTGGAAAAGCATGGCGTATGTAGACCCGGTTCCCTATCGACGATGTCAGATTTCTGACCACGAAATCGGTGAGAAAAGCTTACAATGAATCCGGGGAGGAAACCAAAGTCGGTAGGTGCAGCATCTTCAATGAAAGCAATGTGTTCTTTCGACAATGAAATTTCCAGCGCCTCGATGTTGGATTTGAGCTGGTCGATCTTCCTTCCGCCAATAACTGGGAACACGTAGGGAGTCTTCTGCATCACGTACGCGATGGCAACTAAGATGGGTTAGCCTACACCGAATAATGGTCACAATGGTAGGATAACTTACCAGCAGCAATACTTTTCGCACCAATATCTTGCGCTACCTTCTCGAGCGCCCTTGAAACCTCCCTCTCTTTCTCGTTCCTCTTCCACTCCGGACCGTAGAAAACGCGCTGCTGTTCCCCACTTGCCTCCCTCTGCTTCTCCTCCTCATCCGTGCGAAGCTTTCCACCACCAAGGACAGCCCACGGGACCAACGCCATACCATGGGCACGCGCCATCGGAATGATCTCTCTCTCAAAGTCCCTGTCGAGAACGCTCCAACGACCTTGGTAAACACTGAAGGGTGTCTTCCCGTGGTCGAGCGCATACTGGTTTGCCTGGGAGACAACCCAGGCAGGAGTGTCGGAGATGCCCAGGTAGTTCACCTTGCCTGCCACAACCAGTGCATGCAGCGAGTCCATGATTTCGCGGATCGAGGTCTCATAATCCCACCAATGCAAGTAGAGGAGGTCGATATACGTAGTGCGGAGGCGCTTCAAACTGCTTTCGACACTGAGGCGTAGGGACTTCGTGCCATTTCCGGTGTAGTTGACGCGAGTCTTGATGGAGGGATCGATCGTCGAGCCGCTGGTGTACTGGTGATGTATGAGCGCCAACAGAGATGTATGAGGAAGATGCACACCTTGGTCGCAAGAACAACCTGGTCACGGATGCCGCGCGATTCCATCCACTCTCCGATGAATTCTTCAGAGGTCCCATCCTGACTGGTACACACAGTGTGTTAGTTGTAAGTCCAGATAAACCATGTATATCGATTGCTCACTAGCTGTTCGCCGTATCAATGAAGTTGCCCCCAAGGTCAAAGTAGGCGTCCAAAAGGGCGAAGCTGGATTCCTTTGTCATCTCCCCCAGACGCCCATTCCACTTGTCCCCAATACTCAATCCGCCGAGGCATATAGGCGAAACATGAACGCTGGCCTGAGGGGATAGAAGACGGTATACGCCAAGCTTGGATGCAGGGGTGGTAGACGTCGCCATTTTTGAGGAAGAGCAGTCATGCTTTTGCCTCTTTATATGAGACTCAGTGACAATAGCGTCATTCCAGCGTCGTAATGGCTTTTTCTAATGATACCCGCAGATTGGCGTAGACGGTACTTTATGTTATCCGAAAACGTTCTGCGCCTGTCACGTGTAGCTCTTCGACCTGCTTAAAACGGAACAAGTGATCGACAAAGGGGTTGTCTGCTAAAACGGCCATTGGTTAAGCACTGTTTCGTTCTGCATTTACGAGAGAGCCCTTGGTAATACATTGGTCAAGTGTTACCAAGAAGCGGATATCGCGGAAATCAGACGGCATTGATATCCTTTGTCCTATGCGCTTGAAGCTCGCAGTCTGAGAATTTCAGAAGGGCAGCTTACCTGCCTAGGTCCCCGCGTCATTTGAACTTCATTCCAGTAGCCAGAACCCATAACGCCAAGTGCGAAGAGTGTTCGATTCTCTGACATCCACAGATTTGATACTCCTGCAGTTTGGTAGCGTACTGACTACACAAACGCGTCGCCTTCCCACGAAAATGATGCGTAAGTCACAACTATGGGGTGTAATATAAGAGAACAAGACACAATGCTCGACCAGACCTATCATGTTAATGCATGGCTTCGTGTGAAGATTGCATGTACATCATCGTGGATATCGGTGGGGAATTGCACTTAACAAGATCTTGTACTAGCCAGTTGATACATAAGAATCCGCTCATTTGCAGAAGACGCGAGCTAAGGAAGGAAAGACGATGCGATTATAACCCCACACGCAGGAAAGGCAAACAGCACGAGAAGGCCAGATATCTTTGGAGGTGGGCAAACTTGAATGAATCCGGAGAGGAAACAAGGTCGGCGGCTGTCGGCAGATATGAAACTGTGGCATTGCTTTCAAGGCGATGCTACAGGCTCCTGATTTCTTTCTTTCTTTCTTTCAACGAAGGCAGCGGCGCCATGTTTTTTTTAATGTTCTCGTGTTTGCAATATGACGTTTAATCCTATCCATACCTCTACATCTGGTAGGCATTGGACAACCACTGACTGACCTTTGCACATTGTATACATATTTCAAGCGTCTAGTTTAAATCGTTCAACGTTAACGTTCATCGCAGGTTCATTGAGAACTTACGTCATTTCTCGGCGGCAGTGTCCGGCATCAGAGCAGTGGAGCTGTTGGGCGCAAGCTGCTAAGCTCTCTCATGTTCGCGTGGATGCGCTTTTGCTGCTCCCAATGAAACCGAAAAGACCGTCTACCGCACCAGGAAGCGACCAGACCTACTTCATCCCAAATGGCATGCAGGTACTGGTCGAGGACGACGATGTGGACGATGCGGACAGCAGCTCGTCATCTGCCATTAACGAAGCCTACGACTGGAACACCTTCATTGCTGCTTATGCTTCTGGACGATGGGAGCCCCACCGCATACCAAATCCTCCCGTTGGAGTCGCAAGGGACGACGACCATGTACCAGAGTTGTTCGAAATGACAGAAATTCCACACCGAAAACCGGCGCGCGCGTCAAGCTCCCATCGAATGCGCAATTCGTTCTCTACTCCATCTGGACCCCCGATTCCTTCATCATCCAGAGACAAACCAAATCTCTACTTGCCCATCCAGCGACCTACGTCGACACCAGCCTCGGTCGTATCTGCCGCCACACTACGTTTGGCCGGTACCCATGTCAATCTTGCCCCGTTGGCACTACCAAGCCCCGAGCACGAGTTCACGGATCCATTACGCGGTGTGTCGGTCGTCGTTCCAGGAGTGCACCCCGACGAGACTCTGCAAGAAATCGTGATGACGCCTGGTGGGACGCGCCGAATTAGGTTGAACAACTTCTGGAAAGGTGTATCAGAGCCAGGCAGCGACGAAGACATCTCGAAAGAGGCATTGGTCACCACTCCAGCCGACTACTTCAGCCATCATGAATCTACCGCCATCCCACCATCCGCAGAGGTAGCTGCCAAGCGTGCCCATCTTGCGCGTCAAAGCTCCGCACCGCTTCCGCCGCCCCCCTCCGTCTCCGTCCCCGTATCACTCAGTAAATGCGCCGCGGAAAGTCGAGAGGCGTTCTCCAAAGACGGCTATCTGGTCCCACCCAATCCACCGACTGAACTTGACCGTCGACGCGCGCTTTACCAATTCAACATCTGGGGCACGGCACCCGACCCCAATTTCGAACGCATAGCGCACCTCACTATGCTTGTTTTTGGTGCGAAGGGGGTGTATATTAGCTTGGTCGACGCCAATGACATGTGGGTGATGCCCACACCTCGTCGGCTCTCTTCCTTACACGGCGGCTAGATACTTCAAATCTGAACGTGGCCTCAAGATATCCCCGTGTGCTCGTAACAAATCCTTCTGTGGCCATGCAATACTTCAGCGGTGCGTACACCATGCTCCACATCCATTCATGCACGCTGACTGTGCCTCAGTGACGACGAGCCTCTAGTGATTTTGGATACCCACGAAGATTGGCGATTTGCAAATCATGTGCGCCGCAAAGTTATACTGACATTTGCGAGATCTCATTCTTCCATAGCCGCTTGTGACCTCCGCCCCCCACATACGGTTCTACGCTGGTGCACCACTCAAGACGGCTGACGGGCACAATGTTGGGACGTAGGTCCTGTCCTAAGTGTGTTTATCCGCCCCTCACCGACTGTAGGCTGTCCGTAATCGATGATACACCCCGAAATGTCTTCAACCCCAGGCATCGACATACACTCAAGGAGTTCGCTGCCATTGCTATGCGTGAAATGGAACTGTGGCGGGACAAAATCCAGCTGAGAGTTCGAGACAAAATTCAGGCCTCTGTATGTTTTCCTTCCGTTATGTTTCACGGCTGACAGAAATCCGCAGATGGAACAATTTAGTCGCGAGTGCATAGAGGTTGAGTTGGACGAGACAGGCTCCAAGTCAGATTACAGCAAGTCCAGTACTCCAGTGTCAGAGAGCACGCTTGGATATCGGCCATCTCTTCCATTATCAGCGCCCTCTACGCCAACGCCAGGGGACCTCATACCGTCAATCAGCCGGCCTATCCTATTAGGACACCGCGAACCATCAACGGAAACGCGCCAGAAGCCACGTCTTTTCCGGTCACGTCCATCCGAACCATTATTGCCTTCCATGCCTTCAATCATTGCGACACGACCCTCTAGTGACAATGTGACAACACTTCCGGACCTCGCAAAAAAGTCATTGAAGCCTTCGGCCTCGTTCAGTGAAGCATCATCTCCACTGAACCGAGCGGCATCCATTACCTTTTCCTCTCCCGCCCCGTCCAAGGGGTCGACACCGACGCATCCAGACCTCCTTCACACAAAATCATCCACCGAGTCGTCGCCCAGCCGCCCGTCTCTCAAACCGAGATATTCCAGCCAACACAAGTCGTTCTTGCAGCAAGGATCCATGGACAAGGTGTATGCGCGCGCAGCACGCCTGATTCAAAGGACACTAGACGTTGACGATGTGATTGTCATGGATGTTTCGCACTGCGATGTGAATGCGGATGCCTTTGCGCCATCGATGGTTAGGACGCCGGGAGGCACCCCAGGCGTGGAACCGCACGGTGTCAACACTCTTGGTGGTAAAGCACCTGGTCCTAGCACGCCTACTGGGTCCACCACTTCACCACATCCCACGACGACGCCACCTGTTCATCATCCTATGGCTGGTACTGAAGGTACCGTCAGTGTTGCAATGTACCACGGAGACCCTGCGAAGGCAACGGAGATGCGCAAACTTCGCTCTGATGAATGGAGCTCGTTGTGGCAATTCTTCGAACGTCATCCAGATGGGAAGGTCATGGAGGGTATCGTTGAGAAGAGTTGGAGAGCATTCCTACCTACGAGAGTTTCCTATGCATTGAGTAGGCTGTGTTGCCTGGTATTGATGATGATACGCTAATGCTTTCCCAGCTGTGCCTATTTTCAACATCGACAACCAACCGTTCGCTCTTCTATGCGCCTACAATTTGGCAGAAGAACAAACGAGATGTGTACGGTTTAAATTTACAATTCGGCACCTCTTTCTTATATTATTGCAGCTTGAAGGTCATGAGTTGTCATACCTAAGAGCTATCGGGGTCATTATCCTCTCCGCTGTGCTCAAACGTCGCATGATACTCGCTGACAAGGCCAAATCGTTGTTCATTTCCAAGTGCGTAGGCGAGGATTCCACGGTTCCATATACTGACTCCATCCCCAGTATCTCTCACGAATTACGGACACCACTGCATGGAGTCGGTATCTTCATGTCGTGAAGATATGAAAAGCCTAACATTAACTTGTAGATACTCGCTGCCGCCGAATTGCTGGATGAAAGTAACCTCGGTCCCTCGCAGTCATCTTTCCTGCAGACTATACAGGCTTGTGGAACATCGCTCGTGGAGACCGTCAACCATGTCCTCGATTTCACCAAGCTCAGCGGTAACTCCAAGTCAGGGGGTGTCGAAAATGTTATTGTTCCGATGAAGTAAGCCTATCCTAGCATTCTAAAGTTGTACTGATTCTCCTCAGAGTGAATTTGATGCAACTCGTGGAGGAGGCTGTTGACGGCTGTTGGGTGGGCCACCGGGCACGGCAAGCTATCTCAGGCGATACTGGCATCGGCAGTGTCTACTCACCCCCTCAAAACGATGCAGTCCGCACGCAACAACAAGATCATGTTGAGACAGTGGTCGACATTGGACAGCGACCAGGCGTGCGTTTCTTCTCTAACGTGATACTGGCAGGTACTCAGGCCTCAATTAGGGATGGCTTCTCAAATGCGAGAAGGGTGGTATACGACGTGTTCTCATGAATATTTTCGGGAACAGCCTCAAATTTACCAAGGTAGGTTATTGCCCGCCAGGGCGTGCAAACGGTTTTGTTGACGCTGTCAGTAGAATGGTTATGTTCACGTCAGCCTGCGTCAAGCACCGCCGCAAGAGGGAGATCCGCCAGACCGCGTCAAGGTCGAGTTGTCAGTACTAGATACTGGGAAGGTAGGTTATCAGCTTTCTTCGTAAGCGTGTGCTCATCATCTTTAAGGGCATCAGCAAGAACTTTCAGAGGAACCAGCTTTTCCATCCGTTTTCCCAAGAGAACCCTCTACTCACCGGAACTGGTCTTGGTCTTGCCATCGTCAACAGCATCATTCACTCGGATACTGTCGATGGACGAATTGATGTCTGGAGCGAGGAAGGTGTTGGTACCGAAATCAAGATCACTTTCAGCGCTCAGGTAACAGACGAAGATGGCGAGACATCAGCCGGTGACATGGAGCCTTTCAAATTCGACGACCCCGACAAGCCTCTTCGAGTATCACTCATTGGCTTCGAGGATGATGACCATATCGGCACGCGCCTTCTGCTGGACACGGTCCGCACCTACATCTCGACCTGGTGGGGGTTCAGTATCCAAGGTCCTGGCGAGGAGACTGGTGACATTGTCATCCTGAACGAAGGAGTTGAGACGGTGGCTGCGGCGACGGAGAACCACGACATATCTCGACCGTTCATCATCCTTTCGGGTTCACGCGGCAGCCCTCAAATAATGTCGGTAACTAGTGAGCATGAGCGTATTGGTGGGATATGTCGCGCGATGTACAAACCTGGCGGACCGACACGTCTGCGCTCAGCTCTTAGCGTCTGTGTACACGCCCTCAAGATCCAAGCGCAAGGTAGTGTGCCGGCTCAAGCTATGTCTCGCCATGTTTCCCAAATGTCGGACGGTGCCTATGAGGCAGAGTTGTTGACCCCATCGATCTCGACCATCTTGCCTGCTCGTCGGAACTCGGAGGAACCTAACCACGCCCTGGCACGGCCACCGATATCGAGGTCGGCGACAGCGCATCCGACATTGGCAACCTCTTGGAAGCGACTTTCCTCCACAAGCGAAGGGGCGGTGGAGGAAGACCAGGAGACAACATCTCCTACCATCACCATCGGTCCGGGAGGCACTCTTCTAAGATCTTCTGTGGGCAGTGTCCAGTCGGGCATGCACCCAAAAATCCTCGTTGTGGAAGACAACCCAATCTTGCGGAATCTTTTGTGCGCTTCTTATGCTTGCATGTTGATGCCTACTGACGCCTGTCATAGGATACAATGGTTGATGAGGAAGGGATATGAATTCCGGGATGCTGTCGATGGCCGCGATGGTGTGAATATATACACCAACGAGGGACCCTTCGAGTGAGTGGCACTTCTCCCGGACCAGAGTAAGGCGCTGATTACCGTAGCGTGGTACTGCTTGATCTCTCGATGCCCGTTTTGGATGGCGTGGGTGCGACGACGGAAATTCGCCAATTCGAGGCATTCGCAGATCATACTACTAAGATACTCGCCCTCACTGGCATGTCTTCTCTGGAGGACAAGCGTCGAGCCTTTGATGCAGGCGTGGACGGATAGTACGTTTCATTTCATTATCGATCGTTTGCTCGTGTCTAACGCATGTCGAAAAACCTCAGCCTCGTAAAGCCTGTCGCCTTCAAAACTTTGGATGAGATGTTCCATAAATTAGGGATGCCTTGATACCGGGACCCTCCTTCTTCTGTCGGTTTTATTTTGCGTTGTGTTGTAACCTATATCGCAACTATCTTGTAGCATGGTCGTCCATTGGTCTTTTTTCTTCGTATCATGATGCCATGGTATTTACTCTCTGCATGCCAACTGTACATATTCTTCCTATCTTCTTTCGTAGTCAAATATCTCTTTTGTATTTGTGGGTAATTCACTGGGTGTCCGGTCTGCTTTGTCTTCGCACGAGGTGTGGTGACTCTGGGTACCAACAGATATGGAATCCGCCTCATGTCGTGAACACGTGTAGAACATACACAACTCGCGTGCATGGAGGTGGGCAAACTCTTTTTCTATCCTCCATCTTCGTGTTTGGCGTTCGTCCAACTTTTGCAATGCCCCGAGTCCCCAAGGTACGCTCTCCCAACATCGCATACGTCTTCAAACCTGTTAACAAATTATTTGTAACTGCAGGCGAGCCCGTCTGCTGTAGCATCCGACGCTACTACGGTGCAGGGCGCCATCTGTCATGTATGCGGACGCAAGATTGGGAGGAAAAGCGACCTAGCCCGCCATATGCGAATCCATGCCGATGATAAATCAGAGCTGTACGTAGCTGCTTTCTGATTACTGTTGATTGGCGCATTGACTTGACTATAACTAGGATGCACCGATGTCCGGTCAGTGGCAATTTCTTGCGTTCGTGGTTTCGTTAGACGCTCTGTGAAGTGTTCGATTGAACACGGGGCGTATCCCTTATTTCCTCGCACTCAGTTTTGTGTCAGGTTATGTAGGAGCAGATCGCTGACCAGTGTTTTAGTTTTGTAGCTTTGGAAATATGCAGAAGTCGAACGTGCAGGTGTGCTTTCATCGTTGTTCATTCCCTGTAGATTCAACAGCTAACGAAATCACAGACGCACATTCGCACACAGTACGTCGACGCAGATTGTTTTCCCCCTCCGTTTCTCAACTGTATTTTTCTCCCACTAGCACGGGCGAGAAGTCTCGCGCATGTCCCGACTGCTCTTTCGCTACAACGGACCCTGGATCTTTGACGCGCCATCGCAAGCGCGTGCACAATTACGTGCCCAAAAAACGCAAGGCGCGCGACAACAGCGTTCCCGCGACGGGCAAGCGGCTCCCTCTTTCGCTCCCCCCTCTTCCCGCAGGATCTCCGCCACCATCTGAGCTCGGCGGCCAATCACCAAAGGGCAGCCCCGTCTCCGCGGCATCCACCAACAACGACGCCCCGCGTTGTGTCCCCCGACTCATCCGCGGTCCAGTCGATGAAGGGCCTGCCGATGAATCACACTCATGATCCACCCTTCACAATTGCCCTCTCATCGTATCCTATGTTTCTCCGCGCGTACTTTTTATATTGTAACCTCTACCCATGTCACATCACATTCCCAACAGCCCACCGCCCTTTGTTATGTACTACTCCGTCCTGTGTTTTCCGTTCTCGTTTTTTTACTTCGCGCAATTTGCTCTCATCGCTGCTTCCCCAAAGCCCATTCAACGACACGCATTACCTCCCACCAACCACATAGTACCTAGAAAATATTGCATTCGAACAAACATCACTACATTTTTTTCTCTCACATCTGTACGAGGACTTCCATTCACTGTATAGCATAGGCTACATGCATGTTTCTGATTATCTCACGAAATCTATTACTATTTGGGCATTGGCTGGCGTAGCGGGCGCACTGAGATATCGTTTAGTTGCCGCATCTCATCTGGCCGTTTGATTGTGATGTGAGTGTGGAACAATTAGCATTAGCCGTGCCCTATGCAGCACAAATGCTCCGCATCCTGCAGGCACATTGAAAAAATTCAATCACGTATATGAATCTATGAAAGTCCAACTAATCCACGCCATCAATCAATTACTTAAGTACTTCGTTCGATTACGATCCACGTGCCACTGCATTGTCTTCCGGATAGGGAGATCAAAGTCGTCGGAACGGCACGATATCCGATGCTGGGCAGGGACTGATTGCCTAGAAGCTAGGCTCTGTACATGTATCACTCTCGATGAGCTTCTTGACTATGTTCTACCTTCATTCTCCCAGGCAGGCTTTATTATCAACTATATCCATCATCCACAAATCGATTTACCCTCACCGTGTCACAATCGCGCGTGTTCTTATTCGACACACCACGCCAGTTCCATTTACTTTCCTTGCCTGTCTGCTGTGCTAGTGCTAAATCTCCCAAGTGGGGTTCAGAAGGTTCAAGGAAGCACTCTACCAACAGGTCACGACTTCCAAGTAGCAACTCTACGCCGAAACATCACACAGAGGGACATATACCTGCTTCCATCGATTTCCACCCGAAGTGAAGCGAAGCGAAGCGTTATCAAACACTCTAGCATTGTCCAGCAATACACCGTACATGTTTTTGTAACAAATGATCAATTGGTTTACAGATGAGCTTAGTCGTTGCTGAACATCTTCTTCAAATACTCCCCAGCAGCAGCCTTTATCGACGGATCCATACTTTGATTCTGCAGTATTTCCTGCAAACTTCATCAGAGTCCAAACTATATCGAGAGGATGCATATTAGAACGTACAATAGCTCTATCCGTTTTCTCCTTTTGTTGCGCGACCTGTATATTGAAATCGAGCTCAGCTTTCTTTCTGTCCGAATCTAGGCGCTCGGTCTCCTTCCGTCGCTGGCTATCCCTTTCTTCACGCTCCTCCCGCCGGCGAAGATAATCAAGCTTGGACTTGGCCGTCAGAGTTTTTGTTTGGAGGTATTGCATCAAAGCGTTCACTGCAGGCGGAGGCATCATGAGCCCATGTCCCTCAGGCGAGAACGGAGTTTGCGGCGCGAAGCCTGGGGACATCGGCATTGTATGGTGCATAGGCGGTGGCGGCGGGGGAGGAGGCAGCTGTGTAAGAGATGACGGTGGTTGGGAATGAGGCGGAGCACTATGTGAATGTGAAGGCGCGAGAGAGTGCACCTGAGGCGGCAACGGTTGATGCGAAGGCTGCGAATGGTTGTGGTGTATCTGCGGGGGTGGTGGAGGTGGGGGCGCAGGTGGAGCGTGTACAAACGAGATGGGTTCATGGGAATTGGCAAGCGCCTGAAGGTTTGGGTCATTGTAATCCATGCCATTGTCGTCGAGATCCACGTCGTGGGAATCGCCACCAGACGGCGGCGCCATGCTCTGGCGATGCTGTACCGGCTTCGTGGTGGCTGGGTCGCCGTGCCATCTGCAAAAAAATATGGTCAAGATCGAAGTGAAGCAACAAACAGTCAATGTACCTAGTATAGAACAACCGATACCAGCCTAATTGGTGCCAATTGTCGACAGTACGCGGTATGATGCTGCCGACATCACAACCCACTTTCCTAGCGCTGTTCAGACGCCGTTCATACTCCTTCAGCCGCTCTGTCTCTGACAACCCGTCCATCGGTGCTGCATTCCCTGACTGATGACACCACGCCTCCAACGCATATATCTGTTTGAATAGATTGAAATTGCGCTCGTAACAGCCCTTCAGAGCTTGATAGGTCTTTTTGTTCCCAAAGACCTGGATGGAACACTGGATATGCTTCATCAGTCTCTGTTTAAGCTTGGTCACATTTTGGGACGCACATCTCGAAGACATGAATTCTTCGTTGCCCGGAGTGCATTCCAGTGGTCGTCTTGCCCCGGACCCATGAGCCAATTGAAAAGCCGTGTCTTTTCTTCATCCGACCAGTGCTTCGCGCCCACACCGACTTCCATGAAATCCGGCACGTGAGGGGCTTGGTCGTCGTCCCGCCGTCGCTTTGAGTTCGGAGCTGGTGCCGGTGCGTCCGTGGGCTTGCGCTTCAAGGTCAATTGCGGAGACGTTGTTGACCCTGTGAAGGATGAACTGTTGGGCGCGGACGCATGCTGTTGCTGTTGCTGCTGCGGGACGTGGGAATGATGTGGATGGATGGGTGACGGCGACGGCGATAATCTGTACGGCGCGTCGGGCTGGCTAGGTCGATGGTAGGAGGGAATATGGACATAGGCCTGTCCTATTGTGAATGAGGTCTAATGAAGGCCATTCAGTTTCGACGTGTGCCACGGAGACGAGCTGCGTACGTTGGTGTCGAGAGACGGGTCTCTGCGAGAGTCACTCGGAGATATCGTATATTGGACATCGCTAGTGGTGGATATTAGCCAGGATGATTTCCTGGAGATCGCGACCCTACTTTGTCATTGGTGAGCTCGAGTCGGACCAAGTCGAACCCAAGGCCGATCGGCGTCGCTTGGTTCGCAGCCACCGGTCCGCATGAACCGCTCAAATTCTACGTAGGGACGACTGAGCCGACTGAATACTTCAACTGAACTCCAGAGAATCCGATTCACTCCTTTGCGGACAGACCCACCCTCGTACTTTGAACCAGCAGCCAAATTGAACAACAGTCAAGACTACGTCCATACTATCTACGGAGTACACAAAAAAAGAGCAAGTAATTTATAGCAATACATACACGAACAAATGTCTAAGCGACTAGGAGCTGATGGTCGGGATCATCCGTCTCCCCATCGCCATCCTCGTTCCCAGAATGCAATCCTTTCTCTTTCTCCTGATTGTGCCCCCACGCTGTATCATCGCTGGCACTTGGAAGTGAATTGGCCGACGGAGTCGTCACGTCCTCCATCCTCATCTCTTCATCCACCTCATCCTTCTTCATCGTCCGCCGTCGCTTCCTCGGCGACTCCTCCATTTCGACGTCAACCCCGGCAGCCACGACCACATCATTCGCCAATTGTGACCGAGTCCTGACCAGAGGTCCAACTTCGGAGTTCGAACCTCTCGGCGAGCGAACTGCACTGGCTCGATCAGCTGCTGGACGCATCGAGCCACGGTCACCCCTCTTCTGAACATGACTGGTCGATGTAAGTCCAGTGGACGACCGGCGCGTCACTCGTCGCCTCAGCCCGGGACTGCCCTTTACCAAAGCATCCTCTTCGAGTCTTCGATGCGCCACACTCCCTCCCAGCTCATCCTGCTCCAGTTCCGGCTCTGGTGGCCGATCCTCATCCTGGTCCGCATTGAATAGCGCTTTGGCGTCCAGACTCACGCTATCCAAGTCGTCCGTCATCGCAGGTGTTTCTGCGACCGAGGTGTCGCTGAAGATAGGACCAACAAGGTTGTCTCCCGGAGCAGTCACCATGTTCTTCTCGCGCTCCTCAATCGCGTATGGGCTCCAGCGTAGGCAATCAGGCTTGACCTTGTTCAGGCCCTTCGATTCCCAGTGATTGACCTTCTCGTTCACCTTCGCCGGATCCCACTGGATTGTGTATCTCGCCGGTGGCTCAAACACGTATTCGACCTCCGGTTTTGGCTGTCGCTTGCGTTTTTCTTGTACCTTCTTTTTCTTCGCAGGCCTTTTGATGGCCTGACCAGGAGAGGGCGCTACAGGCATAGTGACCTCTATCATACCGTGCTTTTGCAGGGTATGATACACGTCTTCAACAGTCATCGCTGTTCCCTCAGCAATATCTGGTTTACATTAGCGTAAGTCAGAATGGGATGCAGCAAAGCGAACCTTGCAGACTCGGTTCAGGACCGGCAGTCTGTAGGAAGCGACAAACAGAGATTGCCCAGTAGCTCTCGTATCCAATACGTCCTAGTTCTGATAGTGGCTTCTCGGGGGATCCAAGGATTCGTTCCGTTCTCGATAACAGGTAACCTTTGCAAGATCAGTTGGCATTACACGGAAAAAGGGCTGGCGAATTCACTGAAATCGATGAGAAACTGCCCCCAGCCTTGCTTCTGGTGTGTAGGGAGTGTCATAATACAGCTGAGATTGTACTGCTTCGCGCTGGCCTTCTCCTTGCTGAAATAGCCGATGAAGCGACACCCATCTTCACCAAGGAGAGTTGCAATGTAGAAAAGGAAAGGTTCAACGTCGTAATACAATGTTTTATGATCAAGAAACATTTTCGAGAGCAAGCACAGGCTCTGGCAATATCCCTGGATGCATATAAGGCGATGCTGCAGGTATGATGGCAGTGTCAAATACTGACCTTATTCTTGCGTCCATCGACCTCAAATACGGAGATGTTTCCATCCCGGTATATCTCGTCTCCGGGAGGATGTTGGGCCTGGCATTTCAACTAGAATGTATGAGTTCGAGGGTGTTCAAAGAGTGTGGAGGAACGTACGCGATGTCGAGTATAGCTTAGTCTACTCTTTATATATTTCAGACAGAATTCGCATATCCACAGGGTGCCCTCTGGAGTGTGGTATTCCTCAGGATACGGTGCATCATACCAAGTCTTGATATCGTAGTCGCCAATGTGAACTGTTCGGATACGTAGCTCAGATTCCTGCGCAGGAGCATGACTGTGTATCGGAGGGGAAGATGTCCGTTCGAGAGACTGCTCGGTAATGAGAGCGGACGTATGAGAGCGGAGGGGACGAGAGGAGGGCCCCGGGGCAGACTCATCGACAGCCTCGGGCGCAGGTCGCAAATTATGTATCTGAAGTGTTTGCTGAGAAGATATGAGCTCGACACGGTGCCTACAGTGCAGGAACGCACCTCAGCTCTAGTCAATGAATCCTTGAATTTAGAACGATCTGAATCCTCAGCCTTAGTCCAGTCGATATTGAACTCCTCTGGCTTCAGAATGATCGCGAAAGGATTGAAATCCTCTTCCTCCGCTCTTTGCCTGCTCTTTCTGGGTATGGAGATGGATGGAATGACTGGCTTGGGCGGTTCGCGCTTGCGTTTCGAAGAACGCGCAGAAATGGTGGACGCTGACGGCTCGTTGACAGTGCGCACAGAAAGAGTGGGCTTGGGTTTCTTTTGCTTTCGCCTGGACGCTGTAGACACCGATTCCTCGGGGGGATGGATGACCGTGACCCTAGATAATTTAGTAGAGGTGACGGCCTTTTTGCTTTTGACAGTCGATTTGCGGCGAGCGGTTGAGCGTGAGTTGGTAGGTGTCTTGGGAGTCGTTTCTACGCAGTTCGTGCAATACCAGGGCTCGTCCACCGGTAGTTCGCCAATCTGCGCGCACGAGAAATGCCAGCCTGTAAAGTATGAGATTCTGCCTCAGAGCATGAAATACAATATACCTGAGTCGCAAGAATCACAGAATGCCATGTCCTGGATGCGTTAGAGGGTTGTGAAGAGGTGTGACGGAGAACTCACTACGTCGGACTCAGACTGGGACTTGCAGATTTCGCACATCTTGCACTTATTACATCTCCAATTTCCGGCGGCCAGAACCTTCTTCAGGTTGACACCCTCCTTTGCGAGACAATTCCGGTGAACTTGGACTCGGTCAGTCTTGTGTTAGAAGCGTCAGAGGATCACGTACTGAGGACATTGCAATCCTCTCCATGACATGAAATCCTTGTCTTCTGGCTAGTACGCCTGTGACACTCTACGCAAGCATCATCTTGCTCGTCCTCCTCTTCCTCTTCCTCCTCCTCCTCTTCGTTTCCGTGTTCGTCGCCGGCCGGATCGTTGTCGTTTTGAGCACCGAGAGATGAGTCGACATGTTCGTCTGCACCGGGGGACGGTAGCGGATGGTGCTGGTCACTCTTGTTAGGCGTAAGGACACCGTGTCTGGATGATGAGGATGAACGTCCAGGGGGCGGAGAATGCAATAGTGGTAGCTAGAATGTAGGACAGGACAAGTGAGCATTACTGTTGGCTGCGACGCGCCACTGCGGGCCCAGCAGCCAGTAGTACATAGACATACATCGTGGATGTGTTGCGTCCCAATACCGCCTCCCAATAACTTCATCGGTACGTCTACATACTCTGATGCTGGTGCTGGTGGAAATGACGGGCTATGTTGCGCAGCGATTTCAGCCAAGGCGAGCAGCGCACCACCATCGTTCAAGGCCATCCCGCTCGAGTCAGCAAACAGTGAAGCGTCGTCCGTACTGCCGTGGCCAGTTCCGGTGAGCGTAGAGCAGAGAGGCGGTTAATTTACACATGTTTGTCAAAGATCTTAGTTACTCGCTATCACGTGGTTACCATTGAAATGTGCCACACAATATGGCAGTCGTGCGGGTACACCGCCTAACCCGGGGATGGTCTCAATTATGCTTCACGATCCTTCATTTGATACTCGTGACCGTGAGTTGGCCGACAGCAATGCGTGCAACAGGCGCCATTGGAGAATTACAAAGTGCTTTCACACAACGTAGACAGAGAAAAATTCCCATATGTATATTAGTATCACTACGGTAGAATGAACATTTTAGTAACGTAAAGGTTTTGAGATGGGTAGTGAGCGGGGTATAGCATGTCATGAACGACCGCCTAGGTATGACAGTGTCGCCGAGTCGAGCCACTCTATTGTGTCGTGCATTCGGGCTCACCGCCGTGCATTTCGTCTTCTTCATCCTCGTCCTCCCAGTCGTCGTCTGCCCCGCCAAACTGGTGTGCGAATCCATCGTCAAAGAAGTTGGAACCAGCGGCAAAAGACCTGGCACGCACGTCGAGAATGTCACTCTCCTCGTACTGGGACTCGTCCACAATCTCAGGAGCTGGATCTAATGCTGCGGATTGAGGCGGTAATAAAGCTTGGAGGGCCTGAAGGATATTCAGAGACTGAATACAGAACCGTCAAGAAAATTGTAGACCAACCTTCACATCGACAGTGTTGAGCCATTGCGCGTCAGGCATTTCGATCTCAAAGACGACATACAAATCACCCTTCTGGTCAGGGATTTTGGGTTTGGGCATGCCCTCTCCACGTAGCACTATAGAGGATTCCGGCTTGATGATCTTGCCGGGCGGACTGGTCACTTTGATCCCGCGCCCGTCAAGATGTGTGAGGAGGATGCGGGAGAACCCAAAGAGAGCCTCTGACAAAGTGATTTTGACGTTTGTAAGTAGGTCATTACCAGACCTCTCAAACTTGGCGTGCTTGTGCACTTTGAGAGCGAAGATAACATCGCCAGGAGGAAGGCCAGGCTGTAACACAGGATGGTCAACAAGGATGCGACGGGGAAAGCGTCACGTTGTACCTCTTGATCCCCTGCACCAGCAAGGACAATTCTTTGTCGGTCAGCCATGCCCTTTTCGACGAAGATTTCTTGGCGCTTTTTCTCCTTCACAGTACCGACACCTTTGCATTTTTTGCACCTAGAAGAGTGCGTAAGCCTACGAAGGAATTCAAGTGACAAGACTTACGCATCCTTGGCCCGAATTTTCTCACCCTTGCCATGACATTCAACACAGCGAACGCGAGATGTCCCATACATGTTGGGGCCAATCTAAACAACGCTTAGGACTGCCAAATCCATGATAGGTAGCTGGTCACGCACAGGTGCTTGCGAAATAGACCATCCACGCCCGTCGCATGAAACGCACTTCTTCGGCTTCGCTTTGCCCTTGCCGCCACTCCTACACACAACGTTAGATGAGTTGGAGCTTCGAGCAAGTAGACGCACCCGTGGCAAGAGTTGCACTCCACCTGACGTTCCATGTCCATCCTCACATGTTTGCCGTTGTAGATATCCTCCAGTGTGACTTCGTAGGGTATCACTTCGTCTTGACCTTTCGTCCGTCGCGGAGCTCCTCCCATGAAGTCAAACTCGAAACCTGGGCCGCCACTGCCGAAGCCACCGCCGAAGAACTGCGCGAATAGGTCATCCATACCAGGTCCGCCGCTCGTGGGACCACCGCCAAGACCGCTCAAACCTCGCTCGTCGTATATCGCTCGCGTCTCGGGCTCCTTGAGAACATCATATCTGATAGAATTTAGTGGAGGTCGGGAGTCTCAGAGATCTCGTACGCTGCGACCATTTCTTGGAAGCGCTGGCTAGCATCTGGATCATTGGGGTTCTAAAAGAGAGGATAAGAAGTCTGTGTGTTTGCCCAGTTAGCCACGTACTTTGTCCTATACATGAAGCACGCGTGAGTAGAGAATAATGTCAGCACTGTGTTCCACGAACGGGATGCTCAGCTATCGCCTGCAGTATAGGTGAGCAAAGCGATATATCGAGAACACAAGAAATGGACTCACTCGACGTTTGTACGCTTTCTTGATGTCCTCTATTCCGTGTTAGCAATATAACGTGCGCGAGCTGAACTATCCGTGCCTTGACTCGCGTCCACGGGGACCCCCAACAGGTCATATAGCTCGGTCTCTACTGGCGCCATTGGAATTAGTGAGAATTAAGAGTATCGGACGGTGTCCAGGCCAGGTCGCAGTCTCAGGGAAAAGGATGACACCGGAGAGGATGGAGTTGGTGCAACTTGTGAACGCGATCGGCGCCGTGTTTCCAAATTCCAAAAAGCGTGGGAACTCCGGCACCATTTAGATACGATCGCTGTGCACAGTTTTTCTCTCTCGTCCACCATCTACCTTGTGCGTATTCCATCCTGTTATGCCTGCCCCCTTCTATGATGCCTTTTATCTTATCTACATTGTCCGAGGTGCTACGCACCATTTGACGACCATCTCATTCCCTGAACCACACATGTACTCGCAAACAATGTGCTCATTTCCCTCTCCAGGCTGCCATTCCAACGCAAGGGATTTTCCGTTCTCTGCGTATCCATGAGCACCCGTTCATGCGCGTCTCTTTACCACCTCCATATATATCAGAGGTCTCATGTAGAGTGCATTTAGATGAACCATGAATTTTTATTTCGATGCCGCAAAGACACTGGAAACTCTCGAAACCCGGAAAGGGTCCATCAAGGGTGTTCTTGCCACCCTACCTGAGAAAAATCGCAAGCGCTGTTCCGCGCTAGTCATTGAGACACTGAAATGTCTGCTTTCTTGCTGCTGAGTTTGACACAATGTTGCTAACTCGTTGGTTAGACAAGGCGCCGCTAATGGAGATTATCAAGGCTTCTGATCTTTTGAAGGAGAAGAAGTTAAACTTGAACCTCGCCCTTCTTCTTGTACATGACATGCTGCTCGCAAAAGGTATTCAGGCTGGTGACGGGCCCATCAAGCAAGCTGTCCTTCGCCATAAAACACGTCTCAATGGCGAACTCCAGAAGTTGAAAATCAAGAAAGGCGTCGCCCACACAAGGGATCTTGCAGATAACGGCGACGACCGTGCTTGTGAGCAGACGCACTACAATCTCTTTAGAAGCTGGTTCAGATGTCTTGTCAGCACTGATACCACGTTATATTCGTGTGAATACCTCAGTTTGGTCAACCGAGGCTGCGGTCAAAGAATTTATCTCTCGTGGTTATGTCGTTGGAGATCCAACGCAGTCTAAGTATGGTCATTTTCTTCCCGTCTTGAGTCCGGGTTGACCACTTGTGCAGAGGATTTGCTCACGACGAGCACATTCCCAACTTACTTCTTTTCCATCCTCGTGCAACATTTCATGAAGACCCTCTATACCTCTCAGGGAAAATAATTCTACAAGACAAGGCATCGTGCTTTCCTGCAGTAGTCCTCGCTCCCCCACGATCTGAAGATGCCGTGGTCATCGACGCGACCGCAGCTCCTGGGAACAAAACTTCACACCTCAGTGCTCTGATGGGCAATAAGGGAAAGGTAGATACTTGATAAACCACTGCAGGATTGTCTAATACTTACGTTATTGCAAGCTCTACGCCTTTGAGCGAGACAGTAAAAGGTACAAGACTCTTCAAATGATGACCTCAAAAGCACACTGCAAGAACGTCGAGACTCTGAACCAGGATTTTCTTACGACCGACCCTGCCGATGGTCACTGCTCCGAGGTGACACATATGTTTGGATTCTCTACAGCATTTCTTGCCGTTCGCTAACAAGAGCTAGTCTTCTCGACCCTTCATGCAGTGGCTCTGGCATCGTCAATAGGATGGATCACCTTCTCGCCGCTGGTTCGTCCTTGAGTCGCCGGTATTGACTTTGTCACCCTGACTCCGCCATTCAGAGCAGGAAGACGATGACCAGGAGGAGCGTCTAGCCAAGCTTGCGGCATTTCAACTGCTGATGATACGGCACGCGATGAAATGTGAGCTGGGCCCACACACAAACCTGGTGTAAGCACTCACCAAAGACAGTTCCGAGTGTGAAGCGGATTGTGTACTCGACATGTAGCGTACATGCAACGGAGAACGAGAACGTCGTTCGAGAGGCTTTGAAGACCGAGGAAGCTAGTGGGATATTTGAACTTGCCCCACGGACGATGGTCCTGCCTACTTGGCATCGACGGGGAATGCCTGAGGAGATGGACGACCCTGGTACGTTCATGCTGAGTCCACCCATTTCTGCGCTGGTTTTAACTTGCTATAGCTCACGCAGACTGTGTTGTGCGATGTAATCCGGGCGAAGATGCGACGAACGGCTTTTTTGTGGCATGTTTCGTTCGAAAAGGCGTGGACGAGGATGGCAGGAAACGGAGTGGCGATTCTCAGGATGCAGCAAGTCCCAATCCGAGGCCCAAAAAGAAGAAGAAGAAGTCCAAGAAGGAAGGGGGTGTCGGGGATGTCCAATGAAGTGAGGACGGGCATTGAGCAGGTCATATAGGCCATCGATATGACAAGCTATTACAGTGAATAGCACTACATGGGGTTACTTTGTTAAGTAAATGTCATTGCCAGTGCTCAGCTGTAAGGGTCGTCCGTGTCATCCGAACTCATTGGCTACGCCGCTTGCAGTAGATCTAGCCCACCGAGGTATCTTGCGTTGAACGACCAATCCACGACGAGCCAGACCATCTTGCCACGTGGTGACCTTGAACGATGCCTTTGTTCACGATCGCGCGTCGCCCTGGACCGCGCTGGGTTGTACGCTGCATAAGTATGTGCGGAGCTCCGTCGCCGAATGAGCCGCCGAACGAGCCTTGGGCGTAGTCGCTGAGGCGCACCTCGACTATGGTGCCACACGCCACTGGGAGCCCAGGCCGTCCAGAGTCTCGATTGGATGATGAGGAGATCGATAATTCAGTGCGGCAAGACCTGGGCCGCGTTCAGAAGGTTTATAAACTTCAGAGACAACGTCGACAGGCCAAACAACTCTGCTTCCTACTGCCACCACCACCACCCCAAAAATGCTCCAGTCTGAGATCAACCGCCTGAAACTCGAGGTTCAGACCCTCCAAGGCGACTCGGGCAATCAGCCCATCTACATCGGCCAGTACCTCATCGAGCGTCTCAAGCAGCTCGGCGTGACGGTGCGCACCCGCCCAGCGACCTAGTCGACTTGTAGCTAACGTACTGTAGACTATGTTTGGCGTTCCTGGCGACTTCAACCTCGGCTTCCTGGTACGCGTCGATCGCGACGATTGTCAGTGTGTTCTGACTTTTCTTTCCAGGACCTTGTCGAGGACGACCCCGTTCTTGATTGGGCTGGCAACTGGTATGTCCATTAACCGCGCCTCTTTGTGCCGTTCTCACTGTTGCCAGCAATGAGCTCAACGCCGCCTATGCTGCCGATGGTTATGCTCGCGTCAAGGAGCACAGTCTCGGCGTCCTTCTCACAACGTAGGTGATTTGTGTGTCCACTCCGCCATGTGTTGATCTGGCAATACAGTTTCGGTGTGGGAGAGTTGTCCGCCGTGAATGGCATTGCTGGAGGTGAGCGGTCAAATCATAATCATTTCGCTGTCGCGTCTAACCCATCCACACAGCCTTCTCTGAAATGGTCCCTGTTCTACACATCGCTGGTGTCCCCTCCACCCACCAACAGAAAGCAAAGCCCATGTTGCACCACACCCTTGGAGATGGCCGGTACGATTTCTGCTCAATTCGGTTTTGTGCTCGTCTGATGTCTTTCAGCTATAACGCATACGAGCTCGCCGCCGAACAGTTCGCTTGCGCGACTGCGAACCTCATCACTGTCGAAACCGCCGCATCTGAGATCGACCGTGTCCTCACAGAGTGCATTTCACAAGCGCGCCCTGTCTATCTCACCCTCCCCACCGATATTGCATACCAGAAGATCTCCTCCGAGCGCCTGAAAGTACCGCTCTCCGCCCTTCCCCTCCCCAATGACCCCGAGGTGGAGGCTTTCGTCGTCGACGAAGTTTCCAAGCTCGTCGACGCAGCAAATGGCGACGTCGTTATTCTTGTCGATGCCTGCTGCGTCCGCCATGATGCTCGGGAAGAGACTCTGGAGCTCATCAACGCCACTGGATTCCCTGTCTATGCTGCACCCATGGGCAAGACTGCTGTGAGCGAGGACCATGAACGTTACGGTGGCGTGAGTACACATAACCAACGCATCAAACGAAAGCTCACACAGTTCCAGCTCTATGTAGGCTCTATCAGTCGCCCAGAAATCAAGGAGAAGGTGGAAAATGCGAAGCTCATCATTTCCATTGGTGGTCTCAAGTCCGACTTCAATAGCGGAAACTTCACCTACTCTATCCCCCGTGCACGCACCGTAGAAGTGAGTTTTATATAATCGCGCGGTTGAATCTTTCTTACGGGCGGTTAGCTGCACTCTTCGTGGACTATGGTCCAATTCGCCGACTTCCCTCGCATCGGCATGAAGGAACTCATCCCCAAGCTTGCACAGCGCCTCGCCCACTGGAAGCCCCAGGCTCTCCAGATCAGTGTTCCCAAGTTCAGCGCCATTCATGCTCAAGATAACGAGCCTGCTATCACCCACGCCTACTTCTGGCCGCGCATGTCACAATTCTTCAAGCCCAAGGATGTCATCGTCGCGGAGACTGGAACGTCGAGCTTCGGCATTCTGGATGTGCCTCTTCCTGCCGAATCCATCCTTGTCACTCAAATCTTGTGGGGCAGCATTGGATACACTACTGGTGCTACTCTCGGTGCTGCTCTCGCTGCGCGCGACCGTAACCTCGGCCGTACTATCCTCTTCATTGGTGATGGAAGCATGTGCGTCACACCCTATGCACGACTTTTTGTCTAGTATTGATGCTTTCCCAGACAACTTACCGTCCAGGAGTTGAGCACGATGATGCGCAAGGACCTCAAGCCAATCATCTTCTTGCTCAACAACACGGGATACACCATTGAGCGTTACCTCCATGGCAAAACGCGCAAATACAATGACATTGTGAACTGGAAGTGGACGTCTCTCCTCTCAGTCCTCGGCGACGAAGACGGCACCAAGAGCAAGTCCTACACTGTCAATGATCGCACAGAACTTTCCACATTGCTCGACACCGCCGAGTTTGCCGATGCGACCAAGTGCCAGCTTGTCGAGGTGATGATGCCGATGCACGATGCTCCCCGGGCTTTGGAGGTGCAGGCAGAGTTGAGTGGAAAGACGAACAAGTACACCTCATAGACTGCTGGGGAGCATGCTCCATAGATTGATTTTAGAGTAACGAGATTAATGTACTTTTAGCGTAGCTTGTCGCCGGTGCGCGCAAGATTAGAGTGGAATTATAATGTTGTATCATCCCCATCTGAAATCGTGCTGTAGAAGATAAGCGACCATGCGATAATCGCACTTTCGAGGCGTCGTAAAAGCTGCCTGCGACTAGTACGAGGTCAAGAATAAAATTGATTAAGGCTGCATGAAACGGACGCTTCACGAATCGCGACAACTTTTGCTAAGATTGCACAAGCGCTCCCAGCAATTGTATATCCACCACTTTCTACTTCCACGTCAAACACTCGAAACCATTGTTTAAGCCCCCAGTCAAACGACATAACAATCATCTTGGTCTACCTTTGGAAAAGTGCTTTGGAGAAGCACACAACCGATCAGTAGCCATGAATGTATACGTGTTGTAGTCTGAAAGTCTTCCGACAGATCAATCCTGGGTAGGCTTATATAGCGTGCATTGGGTCTTTGGGCCGAATCAGGGCCGATCTCTGACTCTGCGTCACACACAAGTCACGCTTGAACATTGATGACTAAGCTGTACCTCTTTCCCTCCTGCATCGACTGCACTCTGCATCGTTTGCTAGGACAATGAGCAACTACCCACGCCCCCCACCGGGATTCATGCCCCCTCCTCCAGGCATGGCGCCCCCTGCCAACCAGGCGTCGGGTTCCAAGCTTCCTCCCGAAGGTGCGTGGATTTTCGTTTGCCATGTCTCGCACTGACTGTGCCCTCAGTTTTGGCCCAAAAGTCTCTCAAGTGGAAGCAGATGCAGAGGAAACGCTATGGGGAGAAGAGAAAGGGTGGATATGTGGATATGGGGAAAGTGGTGCGTGGCTTTTCAAGACGCGTTGGTCACCAAAGCTGAGCGCGTCGCGTTTGCTTTTTTCCAGGATCTTCCCCCAGAGCATGTTCGCAAAATTATCAAGGACCATGGAGACATGAGCAACCGCAAGTTCCGCAACGACAAACGAGTCCATCTCGGGGCGCTCAAATATGTCCCGCACGCTGTGATGAAGCTGCTCGAGAATATTCCTTATCCATGGGAGCAAGTCCGCGAGGTTCCCGTGCTCTATCACATCACAGGTGCCATCACGTTTGTGAACGACATCCCTCGAGTCATTGAGCCTGTCTACCACGCACAATGGAGTACAATGTGGTTAGCAATGCGTCGGGAAAAGCGCGACCGTAGACACTTCAAGCGCATGCGGTTCCCGCCCTTCGATGATGAGGAACCACCTTTGGACTACGGCGACAATGTACTGGATGTCGACCCTCTCGAAGCCATTCAACTCGACCTTGACCCAGATGACGACTCGGCGGTTATCGACTGGCTCTATGACCCCAAGCCGCTCATTGACACACCCTTTGTCAATGGACCTTCCTATCGCTACTGGTCACTCGACCTTCCAGTCATGGCCAACTTGTACCGCTTTGGTCGCACCCTGCTTTCCGATAACCCAGACTTGAACACCGGATACTTGTTCGACAAGAAGGCATTTTTTACCTCCAAGGCGCTTAACATGGCCATTCCGGGTGGTCCAAAGTTCGAGCCGCTATACCGTGACATGGACACATATGACGAGGACTGGAACGAATTCAATGACATTGGCAAGGTCATCATCCGCAACCAAGTGCGCACAGAATACAAGGTCGCATTCCCCCACTTGTACAATTCCCTCCCGCGCTCGGTACAGATTTCACCGTATCATGCCCCCAAGAGCGTCTACATTCGTACAGAGGACCCGGACCTACCAGCATTCTATTTCGACCCTCTCATCAACCCGATTTCTTTGCGTGGTGCGAATCCCCGCAATGCGCCCATGGTGTCGCACGAGGACTCAGTCTTTGGTCCTAACGACCAGGACGACGACGATTTCCAGCTACCGGAAGAGCTTGAGCCTTACCTTTCCGACAAGCCCTTGGAAAACGAGCTTACTGCAGATGGCATAGCGCTTTGGTGGGCGCCGGAGCCGTACAATAGGCGCTCAGGACGTATGCGCCGCGCTCAGGACATCCCTCTCGTCAAGAGTTGGTATCTGGAGCATTGCCCTCCAGGCCAGCCAGTCAAGGTCCGCGTCTCCTACCAGAAGTTGTTAAAGGTGTTTGTTCTGAACGAACTGCACACCCGTCCGGAGAAGGCTATGACCAAGAAGAACCTCTTCCGCAAGCTCAAAGCCACCAAATTCTTCCAGACCACCAAGTTGGACTGGGTCGAAGCAGGTCTTCAAGTCTGTCGACAAGGGTATAACATGCTTAACCTTCTTATCCATCGCAAGGCAAGAACACTCATTTTCGTTTGATCTGCGTTCTTAACCGGCACTACAGAATTTGAACTACCTGCATCTCGATTACAACATGAACCTGAAGCCCGTCAAGACGCTGACTACCAAGGAG
The DNA here is from genome assembly GCA_000934385.1 of Cylindrobasidium torrendii FP15055 ss-10. Taxonomy (NCBI): domain Eukaryota; kingdom Fungi; phylum Basidiomycota; class Agaricomycetes; order Agaricales; family Physalacriaceae; genus Cylindrobasidium; species Cylindrobasidium torrendii. The sequence continues at coordinate 62,490 of KN880451.1, forward strand.
CGCAAGAAGTCACGCTTCGGAAATGCGTTCCATTTGTGCCGTGAAATTCTTCGCCTGACCAAACTTGTTGTCGACGCACATGTTCAATTCCGCCTCGGTAATGTTGATGCATTCCAACTTGCCGACGCGGTGCAGTACATCTTTGCGCATATTGGTGCTCTCACCGGCATGTACCGTTACAAGTACAAGCTTATGCGGCAAGTTCGTATGACCAAGGACTTGAAGCATCTCATCTACTACCGCTTCAACACAGGCCCAGTCGGAAAAGGCCCTGGTTGTGGTTTCTGGGCTCCGGGCTGGCGAGTGTGGATATTCTTCATGCGAGGAATTGTCCCGCTTTTGGAACGATGGTAAGCCCAATTGCTCGATGCACCGACATCCTCTGACCTTGGCTAGGCTCGGCAATCTCCTCGCGCGTCAATTCGAGGGTCGTAACAGCAAAGGTGTCGCGAAGACAGTGACGAAGCAGCGTGTCGAGTCGCATTACGATCTTGAACTCCGTGCAGCCGTCATGCACGACATCTTGGACATGATGCCAGAGTCGATCAAGCAGAACAAGGCAAAGACGATTCTGCAGCACTTGTCAGAAGCATGGCGCTGCTGGAAAGCCAACAGTAAGGATACAGTGATGTTTCTCCCGGCTGCGCACTGACTTGGTATGAAGTTCCCTGGAAGGTCCCCGGCATGCCTGCCGCCATCGAGAACATCATCCTGCGCTACATCAAGAGCAAGGCTGATTGGTGGTGCTCGTGAGTCAACCTTTTCCATCAGGTATTTAGTATTCTGACTTTGCGACAGTGTCGCACATTACAATCGTGAACGTATCCGCCGCGGTGCAACGGTCGACAAGGCTGTGGTCAAGAAGAATTTGGGTCGTCTCACTCGTTAGTCCTTTCCATTCGCGACACCCTCACTTGATACTGATAGAACCAAGGTCTGTACCTCAAGGCTGAGCAGGAACGCCAGCACGGTTACTTGAAGGATGGTCCCTACATCACTGCTGAAGAGGCTGTGGCCATTTACACTGCCACTGTGCACTGGCTCGAGAGCAGGAAATTCGCTCCGATACCATTCCCGTATGTACTCAATGACATCGCGGTGATGTATGAAAACCTAACCACTTCCTAGGCCATTATCATACAAGCATGACACTAAGCTACTGGTCCTTGCTCTTGAAAAGTTGAAGGAGGCATACTCCGTCAAGGGGCGCTTGAACCAGTCGCAGCGTGAGGAACTGGCGCTCATTGAACAAGCCTACGACAACCCTCACGAGTGTCTGTCCCGTATCAAGCGCCTTTTGCTCACACAGCGTGCCTTCAAGGAGGCCGGTATCGAGTTCTTCGACACATACGACAAGCTCATTCCGTGCTATGATATTGAGCCCGTGGAAAAAATCACCGATGCATACCTCGACCAATTCCTCTTCTTCGAGGCGGACAAGCGTGGCCTTTTCCCTTCTTGGATCAAGCCAGCTGACACCGAGCCCCCTCCACTGCTGGTTTACAAATGGTGCCAAGGCATCAACAATTTGACCGACATCTGGGAGACCAGCGAGGGCGAGTGCAATGTGATGATGGAGACGGTCTTATCGAAGGTGTATGAGAAGATTGACTTGACGCTTCTCAATCGTCTACTGCGATTGATCCTGGATCACAACTTGGCAGACTATATCACAGCAAAGAACAACACAGTCTTGACTTACAAAGGTAATGGCACACAGCTCTAAGGGTCTCCCAGTTTAACTCAATTTTCACAGACATGGCGCACACCAACGCCTTCGGTCTTATTCGCGGGCTACAGTTCTCTGCCTTTGTCTTCCAGTATTACGGACTTGTTTTGGATCTTCTCATCCTTGGTCTCCAGCGCGCTAGCGAGATGGCCGGCCCTCCTCAGAGCCCCAACAACTTCCTCCAGTACGGTGATTCTGCAACGGAAACGAGGCACCCCATTCGCCTGTATTCCCGCTACGTCGACCGCATCCACATTCTCTTCCGCTTCAATGCGGAGGAATCGCGCGACCTTATTCAACGCTACCTTTCCGCCAACCCAGATCCGACAAACAACAATGTCATCGGGTATAACAACAAGAGATGCTGGCCGCGCGACTGCAGAATGCGCCTGATCAAGCATGACGTGAACTTGGGACGTGCGGTCTTCTGGAATGTGAAGCAAAGTTTGCCGCGTTCTCTGACGACAATCGAGTGGGAGGATACGTTCGTCAGTGTTTACTCGAAGGAGAACCCTCAACTTCTCTTCTCGATGTGTGGATTCGAAGTTCGCATCCTGCCCAAAATGCGGACCATGAATGGCGAACAGTACTCTCTCAAGGATGCTGTCTGGAACCTTACAAACGAGCAGACGAAGGAGAGAACAGCACAGGCTTTCCTTCGGGTATCTGATGATGGTCAGTCATACTCTAATGCCTCGCTCAATGTGTACTGAAAGCTGTTTAGGTGTTCAACAATTCAACAACCGCATTCGTCAAGTCCTCATGAGTTCCGGTTCGACGACCTTCTCCAAGATCGTGAACAAGTGGAACACGGCGCTTATTGGTTTGATGACTTACTACCGCGAGGCTGTCATTCACACCAATGAACTGCTCGACTCGCTCGTCAAAGCGGAGAACAAGATCCAGACCCGCGTCAAGATCGGCCTCAACTCGAAGATGCCTTCTCGTTTCCCTCCTGTAGTCTTCTACACACCCAAGGTGCGTGCCGCACTCCTTTGATTTTCGATGGGCATTAATGTCTCCTGTAGGAGCTCGGTGGTTTGGGTATGTTGTCCATGGGACACGTCTTGATTCCTCAGAGTGACCTGCGGTGGTCAAAGCAGACTGATGTTGCAGGTAAGCAATGTGCGTATAGGTCGATCTCATGCTCACTTCCGCTCAAGTCACGCATTTCCGCGCTGGTATGAGCCACGAGGAGGACCAGCTTATTCCCAACTTGTATCGCTACCTTCAACCATGGGAGGCTGAATTCCTGGACTCCGCGCGTGTTTGGTCCGAGTATTCAATGAAGCGTAAGGAGGCGAACGCGCAGAACAGACGTCTCACTCTGGAGGATCTCGAGGACAGCTGGGACCGTGGTATTCCCCGCATCAACACCTTGTTCCAAAAGGATCGTCATACGCTTGCTTACGACCGTGGCTGGCGTGTGCGAACCGACTGGAAACAGTACCAGCTGCTCAAACACAACCCCTTCTGGTGGACGTCGCAACGACACGATGGCAAGTTGTGGCAGCTCAACAACTACCGTGTCGACGTTATTGCAGCCCTCGGAGGTGTCGAAGGCATTTTGGAGCACACCTTATTCAAGGGCACCTACTTCCCGACATGGGAGGGTCTCTTCTGGGAAAAGGCATCAGGTTTCGAAGAGTCAATGCGATACAAAAAGCTCACGAACGCTCAACGATCCGGTCTGAACCAAATTCCTAATCGTCGATTCACCCTCTGGTGGAGTCCAACTATCAATCGCGCCAATGTCTACGTCGGTTTCCAAGTCCAACTCGATCTGACCGGCATCTTCATGTTCGTTGATAATTCTACCTCTGACTATCCCATTTCCTGACAAAATAACGAAACATTAGGCACGGCAAGATTCCTACGCTCAAGATCTCGCTCATTCAAATCTTCCGTGCCCATTTGTGGCAGAAGAGTGCGTCCCCTGCGTTTTCTGCACGATGACGTTGACTAATCATGTCATAGTTCACGAGAGTGTGGTCATGGATCTGGTCAGTGGCCCGTTAGTTTTCAAAGACTTGCCTGTTGACCAAATTGCAGTGTCAAGTGTTTGACCAGGAGCTCGAGCCTCTCCAGATTGAAACCGTTCAGAAGGAGACAATTCACCCTCGTAAGAGTTACAAGATGAACTCGTCTTGTGCCGATATTCTCCTTTTCTCTGCCTACAAGGTTTGCCTTACACTTCCAGGTTACATGACCGAATGTTGAGTGTTTCCAGTGGAACATTTCCCGCCCTTCGCTAGTCACGGACGGAAAGGATCAATTGGATGGGACCACTAGCAACAAGTACTGGATCGACGTGCAGCTCAGATGGGGTGACTTCGACACTCATGACATTGAGCGGTATACGCGCGCCAAGTTCTTGGATTATGTGCGTGGTTTTAAACCTTCCACAGTCGTATTCTCACTCTTCTAGGTCTCCGATTCCATGAGTATCTACCCTTCACCTACAGGTGTCATGATTGGTGTTGACCTGGCATACAACCTGTGGTCCGCGTACGGCAATTGGTTCCCTGGCATGAAGCCTCTCATCCAGCAAGCAATGGCCAAGATCATGAAGGCTAATCCTGCGTGTCACGTTTTGCGTGAGCGTATCCGCAAGGGTCTGCAGCTGTACTCGTCCGAGCCCACCGAACCGTACCTCAACAGTCAAAATTACTCTGAGTTATTCTCCAACCAGATCATTTGGTTCGTTGACGACACCAACGTCTACCGCGTCACTATGTGAGTTACATAACACCTTCGGCCTGTATCCATTCTGACTGACGTTCTAAGCCACAAAACCTTCGAGGGTAACTTGACCACCAAACCCATCAGTGCGTTATCTCTATCGTGTTGTATTTCGAGCGCTCAGCAGGCTTGTAGACGGTGCCATCTTCATCTTCAACCCTCGTTCCGGCCAGCTCTTCTTGAAGATCATTCATACCAGTGTCTGGGCTGGACAGAAACGTCTCGGCCAGCTCGCAAAGTGGAAGACTGCTGAAGAAGTGGCTGCGTTAGTTCGCTCGTTACCCGTTGAGGAACAACCTAAGCAAGTTATTGTCACCCGCAAGGGCATGTTGGGTATGTCTTGCGATCGTTCCAGCATATCTTTGTCTCATAAACACATTCAGATCCCCTTGAGGTTCATTTGCTTGATTTCCCCAACATTGTTATCAAGGGCAGCGAGCTTCAGTTGCCCTTCCAAGCATGTATGAAGATGGAGAAATTCGGTGATCTGATCTTGGTGAGCAATCGTCTGGCTCATTTTGAAGGACGAAGCCTCATGCGACTCTAGCGTGCAACTCAACCGCAGATGGTGTTGTTCAGTCTCTACGGTACGCAGCTTCATAGCTCATTCGAGTTTGGTTCTTACATGAGGCAGATGACTGGCTCAAGTCTATCTCGAGTTATACTGCATTCTCGCGCTTGATCCTGCTTTTACGTGGCCTGCACGTCAACAACGAGAAGGCGAAGATTATCCTGCATCCCGACAAGAACACTATCACCGAACCACACTTTGTCTGGCCTACATTGACAGACGAAGACTGGATCAAGGTCGAAGTGGCGATGAAGGAGCTCATTTTGGCCGTACGTTTCCATCACTTCAGGCCTTCTCAAGCTAACCTGTTCTGTGTAGGACTTTGGCAAGCGCAACAGTGTCAACATTGCATCGCTCACTGCCAGTGAGGTTCGTGACATCATCCTCGGTCAAGAAATTGCGGCCCCTTCGGTACAACGCCAGCAAATGGCAGAGCTTGAGAAAAGCTCGGAAGCGCAAGCGCAGGTCACTGCCATCCAGACTCAGACAACCAACGTCCACGGAGACACCATCCAGACGGTCACCACCACTAGTTACGAGCAACAAGTCTTCAGCAGCAAGTCCGACTGGCGAGTACGCGCTATTTCAGCCACCCATCTTCCCCTTCGTCTCCAGCACATCTACGTCTCGAACGACGATGTCAAGGACGATGCCGTCTCGTTCACCTATGTTCTCCCGAAGAATGTTCTGCGAGCCTTCGTCACCGCGTCCGACCTTCGCACCCAAGTCTCTGCATACCTGTATGGCGCGTCACCTCCCGACAACAAACAGGTTAAGGAGGTCAAGGCTGTCGTATGGGTTCCACAGCGTGGCAGTAATAACAGTATCGAGCTCCCAAGTCAAATGCCCAACGACGATTTCTTGCTCAAGGACCTCGAATTCTTGGGATGGATCAAGACCCAGGCCCTGGAAATCAATCACCTTTCGCCAACAGATGTCACGACACAGTCGAAGCTCATGGCTGAGCACCCAGAGCTTGGGTCGTCATGTATCTGTGTCACAACTTCGTTCACGCCAGGATCCGTATCGCTTTCAGCGCACTCTCTTACACCGGGTGGCTTTGAATGGGGACGCAAGAACCAGGACACGTCAAGCAACCCTCCAGGATTCAACCCGAACATGTCGGAGCGAGTGCAGTTATTGTTGTCGGATCGCATCTTGGGAATGACGCTGGTACCGGAGGGCAAGGTGTGGAACTATGGGATTGGGTTGACGCAGATGTGGTCTGCTACGTTGCCGTATTCAATGACTTTGGATACACCCTTGCTGTTCTGGGCTGAGGAGCACCGTCCTGCGGCGTTCTTGACTGTGAGACTCACTTTTCTTATCGTCGTGTTTCTTGTTAACGACTTTCCTTATAGTTCGCGAACATGGAACGTGGAGATGACAGTGCGGATGTCGAAAATAGCTTTGCTTGAGAGGCTTGATGTGTTTGTGTCGTCGTTTTATGGTGTAATGCATATGTATACATAGTATAGTACAGTAGTTTGTCTTTATCATTGTCGAGTATTGGAAGAACGTATATTTGCTCAGTCAATGTCTTGTCCTCTTGTTCGCTCTTGCAGATGGTGTCGGAGTGTGCCCAAAGGTCTTGGTGCATGATTTTGAGAGTATCAAGACTCGGAGCCTGCCTGTGCTCTTTGTAACATTGAGAAAAGACAAGGAAGCCGGATAGATTTACAGGATTCAGCCCTTCGAGCCTCGAAAGCTGCTCGCCATCCGGATGGCAACTTTGTCGACTATGTTATAGGATGTTTACAAGTTTGTGGTACATACATACATTGAAAACAACAGGAAATATCGTAACGATAGATGTTCCCAGCACATGATGCATGACCTTCGTTCCTACTACAGTTTGTGTTTGGGGATGGGATTTGAGTTATCGACAAGAATGTCCCAGATGACCTTGGTAACTGCCTCGGGGTCCTCTTGTACGACCTTGAAAATGATGAGGACGGAGTGTGTAGAAGAGCGGGTGACTAGCAAACAGACCATGTGCCCGCATCCTGGTATACGGGTTATCGACGCAAACGTGCGCCCATCTCTGAGGAGGGACGCTTGCTGTTCCTCCGTGCTGAATGAGAAATAAGTCCAAGGCGTTATACCGAAGTTAAATGCACATACACGAGGTCGTTATTTTCCCCATAGACGAGATGGATGGGCATGTACTTGCACGTCTTGTCGAGAACCTTGACTACATCCGCGACGAGCGCAATGTTTTTGAAGGGCGTTGCCTCTTGCTTTGGAGAACATTTGAGGGTCACTCCTCCGCGCCTTTCGTCGTTTTTGAATGCGAACTTCTAAGGATGCTGCCGTTAGCGAAGTGAAGTATTGCAAGGAGAATGGACTAACAAGGTAAAGATCCAGCGCGCGCTTGTCCCACGTATTCCAAGGCATTCTAGCCCGAATGTAGTTTCTCATTTCTTCCCAGCTTTTCCAGTGTTCACGCCGTTTGGGTAAGGACAGAATAGCCATGTCAAAGAAAGGTGAGTTCTGGCCGACGAGGTCTTCAGTCCACATGGCAGGTTCAACGAGAATACAGGCATCGTATGGAGCGCGGTCCCGGAATAGGGAGGTAGAAAGCAGACTGTCGCAAGCGGGTAAGTAGGGTGGCCGAAAGAGGAAGACTAAGAACGGTTTCTCACGCGCAGACTGATCCAGCGGAGTGGCCGATGTAAATGACGCGGTCGTGTGGCCTTTGGCCTGGGGCGATGTAGAAGTTGTACAAATTAACACAAGCCTCCGCGCAGTCCTCCATGGCTAGATATGATGTGCATGTGAGCGGCCAATGACGGCGATGCAGTGAGTTCTAAAACGCTATAGCGCACTCATTTCCCAGTTCTCGTCAGCCATAACGTCTTCATTGAGAGCGGCAGATTCGCCATGGGTCTGTGCATCGAGGGCCCACATTTCGCGTATCCGCACAGATTGGTGGTGAGAGGCGGATTCGAAGAGGGCGTCTATAACTAGGTCCCATTGTTCTTTGACTGGGCAGCAGATAAAATTTACGAAGAAAAGCTGATGGATGACGAACAGAAGCCGGTTGCGTGTGTGAACACGAGAATGTAGGCGGGTGCTTCGCCTGTGTATGCAAAGGTGGGGCGGTAACGTTTTGCTACCGAGTTCATAGGCGTTTTTGTGACGGCGCCCGTCTGGACGATGAACTTGAAGGACCCTTCATCCATGCTGGCGGGAAAGATGATAAAATGGAACGGTTTATCACAGGTTTATACCGGGTTTATATCCACTTCTGGCATACATACTTGTTCCGCGCAATGTGCATTAAAGACGCCGGCCCTCCCAAGAGTGATGTCCGCCACGTGGACCTCATGCACCTTGCAAGGTGACCGCCATCACATTCTCTCCTCCAACGCCCTGTTTTACGGTTTGGCGCGCGCGCCATGACCATTCTGGAGAATCATGATCACGAGATGATGCAGCTTTGGAATCTTATCCTGGAGCTGAGCGACCAGCTCAACCAGAATCGACACCTCTCCGTCTCGCTGCATGCACAAGTTGGGGATGCAAAGGTGCGTCGTCCTGCATCCTATAGCCTATCCAATTCTCACTGCTTTACAGGCCCAGGCGGTACATAATAAGACGGGCTTTGTGCTGAGAAGATTCAATTTAGACAAGAATCCAGGTGCGCGGCCAACTCGGTTTTTCGTCAAGGAGATGATGCTGACATCCATGCAGAAGTGTACAATGAGGAGCTACAAAAGATGAATATGTCTATCTACGAAGAAAATACCGGGCTCCAGCATGATAACAAGCACTTGAACAATCTCATCAAAGACTATGAGCAGACGTTGGACACTCTCATGAGTGCGTGAACCTGTCCGCCAAGTCGTCTAGCTCCGCTAACGCGCTGTTGTAGGCAACTTCCGAAATCGAGCTGTAGGCATCCATCTCACTTCTCGCCGAACTCCATACTCAGACCCAGGCAGCGCGACGTACAAGAACGAGAGCTTTCTTTGATCCGCGAATACGAAGGCCGCCTGCTTATGCTTGAAGAATCCAACGCGTCTCGCGACCTTGCGACTAGCGCTACTATATCCCACGCCATTTCACGCCTTTCACGGATATTGCGGCAGGCGTTACGTGCACACGGCGGCGAGGATGTAGATTTGGACGACGAGGATGCAGATGGCGAGGAAGTGAACAAGGCCACCGAGCACGCGTTGGAGCGAGAAATAGAACTTGCACGACTAGAGCAGGAGAACCAGGAGTTGCGACGCATGTTGGGGTTGCTGCCGCCGGTGCCAAAGGAAGATCAACGAGGGCGAGAGGACCCGCGGTCGTTTTTCGACCCGATGAGGATACAGCGCACAGGGAGTGCAATTCCTCCGGCGGCGATGCACCAACAGCTCTCTGGACCGTTTGGGACCTTCAAACGCGCCAGGCCACTAGGATAGAGCGTACAGCTGCAAGCTATACTTGAATATGAGGCGTATGTGGGCTGCAGCTGCATAGCTACATAGTGTTCTATCCATGAATATATGCGCTTGCGACGTTCACGTATGCCCAGGCCAGTGACGGTGTACAGAATAGTTGTGGCTCTGCCAGTGAGCAGCAGAGTATTCAGAGCTAGGTCGTCGAATTCGCTGTCCAGATGAATCCCATGTCTTACATAAGGATCCATTCGAGGTTGGCTTTGCGCCTCAAATAGGGGCCATTTCCTTCCTTTCCTTCCTCCACCAGCAGCCATATTTCCATCTTCGTTCATGCGCGCAACCTCTCTCAGCGCTGCCCCATAGCCATAATTTCTACAACAGCTACCTTTAATGATATATGCAGTCCTCGACCGGGTAGAGCACGCCGAACAGAGCCCTGCAAAGGTCCGCGTGGTTTCAATATTGGAATGATTACGCTAACACCGACCCTGTCTCTTCCTCCCTTTCAGCCACCTTTACACAACCCATCATCGCGCTTTTCCCGCACTTCGCTGTTGTTTCCAGATCCAAGAGCAATGCCGCCCGAACGGGCATCGTATACCTCCGACAACGGAAGGGCCGGAAGTGCAAAAGCAAAAGAGCGCGCGCTATCGGCAAGAGATGCTACAACGTCGCAGTCGCCAGTCACCCCGCCAGGTGCGTCAGTATCGATACTGATTGAGCGTAAATTGAATGGTGTCCACAGTCACTGCGCCATCAAGGGGCACCATTTCGCCAGAACGGCTACCCAGGCGATCTCGAGGCAGCTTGCTTGTTGTCGCCTCAGACGCTCTAGGAATCAGATTTGGCAAGCGACGGGCACCCTTGCGTGTACCGCCTCCGCCAGAAACCGTTGTGTTCATGGATATTTCCGCTTCAGCGCGGGAAGAGGCAGAACGGGAACAACTACGAGAGGCGGCGGCGCAAGCGATTGGATTGACCACGTCTCTGTTACAACCCGAAGAACCGCCTACCGCAAATGATGCAGAGGAGGACGTGGTGTCCGACCCAAGTGTTACTCAGCGTGATTCCGTTGAATCGCCGCCCGTCTCGCCAACAATGTTCATAGCGCCTCTATCACCGACACGTTCCCGCCATCGCCCAGGGTCGCCTGCACGGCCCACACACAGCCGAGCAAGCTCCGTCGCCCCGACTCCTGTTCCTCCTTACCCATCAAGCCCTGCTGCCTTGAAAGCATTTATTCAGGCGTCCGCTACTCTCCCCAAATATCACGCGCCGTCATCCTTGCGAATATTCGCACTCTCCAAGCAGTGGAAGACGCGCTTCCTTGTCATGACACATCCCGTTGGCGTCACGGTTTCTAAAGCCAATCCCACCAAGTCCTACCTTCACTTGTTCCGGGGTGCCGATCCGGATGAAAAGGAACTGGAACGCCTCGAGATTAACGAGGACTCTGTGGTGTTCATTGCCAACGAGGAAGAAGTTAGCGGGCGCCGCCACGTCGTCAAAGTCGGCGGCATAGATGTCGGTGCCCAGCGTAAGGAGTTAAATCAGGAAGAGGGTGGTAGAACGATGTGGTTTCTCCAGATATGTGATCAATCTGAGGCCCAGCAGTGGATTGCCAGAATAAAGCAGTCCATCTTTGGACAAAGGTGCGCGTCCTCCGTGTGTCTATCCCCATATTGCTGATCCCATGTCAGAGCTGTCCGTGCTGGTCTTGGGCCCCCATCATCTGTTCCTTCCGGCCTGGAGCCTCGCGGTGACCTGGATACCATGCTATCCATGCGTGCCCAGGGCATCATCAACTCTCCGGGGCAGCGCCTAAGCATCACCGAATTCGGTCAACGCCCTTCAACTTCAAATTCATCAGAGCAGGGAGCTCCTTCAGTATGCTCTACGCGGTCCAATCGCTCAGCGTCGTCGCCGCCAAAGCCTGGCACTTCCAGTGCAGTTTCGACTCTTAAGGGTCTCTTCACAGGCTCTGGCCGCCCTCGTTCTGCGTCTCGCGCAGCTTCACTCGCGTCAGAGCCGGAGCCCGACCCTGATGACTCTTTCTCGTCCATGGGCCACAGTCTCATGAACCTACCAATTGTCCGACCGGGGGATCTGGATCAAAAAATCATTTCGGACGAGGAATTGGCCGCCGCCCCTCGGATGGCGCCACCATTTGCTGTGCCCCTCGGCCATCGTGTGAGCCAAGTTGTACCCCCATCTACCATTGCTCTCCAGCCTCCTCCAAGCCGCAAACGTTGGACAACGAATGGCGAAGTGGGGACCCAAGTACCCATTGTATCCGATCAGGACATCTTTCACGACAGCGGCTCGACGGAATGCCCAGCGAACCGTAATGGAGAAGGAAAGTTACTCTTTACGCCTCAACAGAAACCCCGGGAACCCTCGATACAGAGTGTATCGACCCTTGGCTCTGTCGACCAGACTAGCACCAAGACCAAAAGCTCTAGCATGAAGCGCTGGTCACGACAAATACCCATGCCCAAACGCCTTACCCCTCCAAGTGGTCCGCCTCCTGAAATTCCAGACGTCACCCATTCTCGTGCTTCCATTGATAGCTACAACTCCTCAGCGTATTCACTGCATAGTAGCGGCAGGAACCTTGGTTCTGGCATGGCATCGTTCAATTCAAAGCGCGCCTCGACGTCGTCAGCATTCAGCGCTATCAGTACGGCCAGCACTACGCACTCGAGTAATCAGTCGCCTGAAATCCCTCATTCTCACTCGCGCGCCACGTCTACGCATTCACACACCCCGTCATCGCGTCCGAGCTCGTCGCATAGGCAGTCAGTACCCCCACCTCCACGACCAGCGCCTACCGCGGCACTACCAGCGCCCCCGCCCGCCTCTAACCCCCCGGACAGTTTGTTACGGAAGTCAATAACGTCTAGGTCATTCCGGCTGTCCTTGATGGCACCGAAGCCGCCGCCGGATTCAGAACCCCCTTTGCCTCCCAGTGAAGGCCGTCCACGTAGCCGGAGTGTCAATACTGGCGCGAAACATCACTTGGCGACCATACCCTCGTCACCGAACCCAATGCCGAACCGTCCATTGCCCGCGCCGCCCATGCCCACGGAGATGCCACTTTCTCGGCGACTTCGCATTCTTAGTGCACCGGCGCCGACGTCGCCAATAACTCCGACCGCTACTACTGTCATACATCCGCCGTCACCACATTTCGAGACGTTTATGCAGGTGTATTCGCCTTTGACGCCCACGGCGCCTGTTGCGCCTGCTGCTCTAGACGAAGAACCGGTATTGCGCTCGCTTTCGCCGCCGCCAAGGAGGATGAGCCGATCTGTGGTCGTGCCACCAGCTCCAAGGGAGAGTCGGGATTCTTCAGACGCCGGCGGGAAAGAGGAGCAGGCTGATTGCGGACGCAAACATTTATCTGCGGCTGGATCCGTTGTGTCTCTGGGGATGGTCACTGTCTGAGGGTGAATCCATTCTGACCGTTGGGACTTTTTTTATTATTCGAGTAGGGCCTTTTTTGGCTTTTTCCTGTCTTTTGGGGGATCTTTTTTACTTTCTTGGCTCATTTTGTACACGCATTGCTTTACGCCTCACGCATCTACTGTTCATGTTTATATTGTACTTGATCTTTAACTACTGAAAAGAGTATGTGTAGATAGTTCACGCGCACGTCCTAACGACATTTTGATAACACGAGTGATTGGCTGGAATGGGATAGTATAGCACAATTCAGATTTCGATGCGGTTATGATAGAACTCGCGGTCGTGCGGTAGCAGTAGCTGTAATGCCGATCAATCTAGCTCTGCTTTAAACCATCACTACTATCAACGAGCCCATGGCTGGCATTTCCCTGTCCGATTTACAATGAAAAAGACGAGTCCGTCTGCAAAGAAATCGAATGCACCTCGCGTTCGCGGGACGTACGCATCTCATGCCTGCAATGTCTGTCGAGTCAAGTTGGTGGCCAATTTACGACGAAGGGGCAGCGCAGTCTAAACGAGAAATTTAGGAGGATTAAATGTGACGAGTCCAAACCGGCTTGTTCTTCCTGCAGACAATCCGGCCGGGAGGATGAGTGCTCGTACACTGGCGAAAGCGCACGAAGGCCGCGGACAGAGGCTCACTACGAGGCGATGAGACGGCACACAGATGCGCTCAAATCGTATATCGACCTGCTCGAGGGCCTCCTCGACCGGTGCAAAAAGGAACACGGCGGTGTATCCGGCGACAGTATGTCGTATCTGCAATTCCGACCACCAGAAGCTGGAGGAATCGCCGACCCTGTTGCGCCTGGAGTCACCGAGGATCCAAAGTCGACTCCACCACAGGCGCTCGTCCCCGAGGGCGACATTGCGCTCGAGCTCTGCGTACCAGTGCGAAATCTCAAGCTAGGGGACAGTGACCTGTTCTTCTATGGCATAGCGGCCCCTTGGCGTTTCGCAGAGACAGCTGAGCCAGCGGGTATACCCTCGCGGTTCTCGAAGGAAAACATCAACACCCGGTATATTCTGCAGCTGACCGATGCCGACGCTGCACACTACCGCCCGGACTTCGACTGGTCTCGGTACCTTCCGTCCATCGTCCCATTGGACAGGAAAGAGCATGACAAGTTGGTTTTCCCATCGATACTGTCATTTGAACACACCGAGCTCATATCCTGCAGGTTGTTGGATTTGCTCTTCAAATTCTTCACCTCGTGGTGCATGAGAGTAGTCCCTGACCTTTTCCTTCGCGACATGTACATCACGCTCAGCGTCCCTCGACACGAAATACCACCCAAGACGCACCACTATTCTCCCATGTTGCACAACGCCCTCATCGCGTTGGCCTCTGCCTTCTCGGACGATGTACGCATTCGTGACTACAAATCACGCAAATATTTTGCGGACGAAGCAAAGCGGCTATGGGAAGTCGAAGCTGCGAAGCCTAACATTGCCGTGGTGCACGCTCTCGCTATCCTGGCTAGCTTCCATTCGACAAACGGGGAACAAACTATCGGATACATGTATTTTGGAATGAGCGCCCGCCTCTCGCAAGCGTGTAAGTACTCTTCGCGACATGTTGACGGTCTATGGCGCTAATTCGATGCAGTGGGCCTCATATTTGATAGTTCTGCTTGGGTGAAAGCGGGCATCATCAATCAAGAAGACATGGTAGACCGGAATTGGGCATATTGGACTACATTCACTCAGGTGCGCCAGCCCAGTGTCTAGGGCGCTGTCATTCTTGCTTAGCCCGATGCAGGACGTTTGCTGGTCTCTATATGTCGGACGAGACTTCTGCGTCAGTCAGCCCGTCAGAGGTACGATTCCGTGTACAGTCACGCTGGACAAGGACTACGATCGTATTCCCTGGATACATCCCCCAGGCAGCGAGAATAGCCAGCCCAGTCATCTTTCAAGCACGTTCGTTGCATCGTGTGATCTCATGCAACTTGCTCGGAAGGTCATGGAAGTGATGTGCGCACTCACTTTCATTTGCTTGTAAATCCTTTTCATCTCATCTCCCTCTCAGAAGTGGCCTCAACCCTCAATCAGGCGGAAGAGGAGAAGTCAGTGATGCGGTGATTAGCTCACTTGAGTATGTCTGTGGTGACTTTCGCCTTCTGCCGCTGATCACATTGCAGTCTCCGGATGCATGAGTGGAAGAGCAAGCTGCCGCCTGAAGTTGAACTCAATATTCATACACGCGCAACTGCAACGCCGCATCGACTGATGGTCCATCTTTCCTTCTGGTGGACATTCATTCTGCTTCATCGACCGTTCTTTTACCAAACCAAAACGGATAAAGAAGGGTCCATTGACCATGTCAAGGTGAACATAGTTCCATTTTGAAAGTGTATGCAGGCTCATGTAGTTCGCCCTGTAGCTTTGCAGACGGGCTGCTGAAAACATTATGGAAATATGTACCACCTGGCGCCAACTCTACTCGTTGCGCTATGTCCCCCTCACACTTGTCCAAATTGTCTTTTCGGCAGGCACAGTGTTCCTTCTACTTGCAACACGCGCTGCCACTGGGTTACGGCTTGCCAAAAAGGATTTCGACACATTCACTGGCCAAGCAAAGCTCTGTGTGCAGTTCCTCGAGGAAATGGGGAAATCCTGGCTCAGTGCCGAACGCATCGCAGGGATACTCGAGAGCTTGTTGAAAAAACAGCTGGACGTTATTAGCGAGCGCAGAGCGATTAGTACAGAAAAGGCAACATGTCCACCACGCAGCCCGGACTCCCTGCTCACTACCCCGTCGCCGGATTCGACATCGATCCACACTGAGAGTAACGACAACTCTGGCATTCCAACACCCAGCACGTCCTCGGCCGGCGGCACAGGACTCGACCCCGCGCTCTTCGATTCTACGTTCATGAACCTTGGACACTATGGCTATTTGGGCATGCTGAGCGGGCAGTCCTTTTCCGCTGAACCTTTTATGCCTAATATGGACCTGTCGCTGGGGCCGGGTATTGGACAGTGGGGCGCAGGGCCAGGGATAGGCAATAGTACGGAGTTGGACTTTGGGCTTGGGTGTGGGTTTGGCGCTGGGATGCTGGATATTGAGCCTGGGGGCGCTGGGCAAGGTTTCGGGGATATGTCTGTTGATGGTGTTGGGGAGACGTCACCGACGCAGAATGCGGAGTCGGCGATGGATGGTATATATGGAAACTTTGGGGGTGGTGTATGAGTAAAGGATGTCTCTGGCTTGTACAATATGGATGTCGTCGGATCCAGAACCAAAGCCGCACAGACGAAGAGGCTTGGACTGCTGATTTTCAAGCCATCTCTCTAGGTCCTATGGGCTGCTTTTGTCAACAGGTTGTTGTCGATTGCGTCGAGTCTATCACCGGAGCAACCAGTAAGTGATGTCGCGCGTTACACGTCCTCTTTACTATTCGACGAACATCCATTCTTCACAAACGCCTCACGAGTCAGCCCTAGTCACAACACTTCGTCTCAATGGACTTTAACAAATTCAATTACTGTGGTCATGCAGGCTGCTAGGAAAGTATGGTTACTTACTCCCTGTATGTTAAGGAATATCATTGTTTCCAAGTGCGTCGACATCTCGTTGCAGACAGCCAGCTGACTGCAGATGTCCTTCTCGCAAGGTCACCTATCCGAGGCGTTATGGGGAACAGCAAGGCATGGGTATCACTGTCAGAGAGCACTTTCGCCCATTTCAGAGCACATACAAGCTATGTTGTGAGCTATGAGCCATGTGCAGACAACTCACTGGGTTCACTGTCTATGTCGTGGCCCATCCCACCCATATCCGAAGCATTTCAGCCTGGCTGAGTTGTCTTCAGTGCACTAGTAGTCCCAGTGCACAATCAGTGCATTTTTCACTGCATGAAATATCACGTACAGCACCTTGAGTACAGTAACATCGAATCGTCTTGGCTGCATTGATGGATTACATCGTGCCATGGACGCGGGTAGCTGCTAATCCTATGACTCTGGTAGTCGCGGTCCCGCGGGCAGATAACATCTCACCCACCCACCATGACCACATCCCCTCGCCTCACCGACTACAAGGTCCTTGTTTTTGACTGCTACGGCACTCTCGTGGTAAGTTTTGACGATGCGCTTACGCCCAAAAGACATTCATCCTTGTAGGACTGGGAAACAGGCATCTACGAAGGACTGAAGCCGCTGCTGTTGCGTTTTCCAGGCGCTGGATGGTCTCGCGGTGAAGCTCTTGAAGGACTCGAACGTGCGGAGAAGAAAATACAGGCAGCAGATCCCGCGCTCCTCTATCCTGATGTCCTCGCAAAAAGCTACCTAGAGCTCGAGAACGAACTCGTCGAGCGTTTCGCCGACGGAAACACCCCATCGTCTTCCTCTGCAGAAGATGCCAAGGCGTTCGGTGCCTCCATCAAAAACTGGCCTTTGTTCCCGGATACTGCAGCAGCCCTCCGCGAGTTGTCCAAAACGTACAAGCTCTGTATCCTTTCGAATGTCGACCGAGGCTCGTTTGCGCACACTCATGCGAAACTCTCTACGGGTGATACCAATGCCCTGGCGTCCCCATTCTACTCTCCAGACCCTGCGCAGGAGTGGTGGTTCCCCCAGCGCATCCCAGGCGCGGACTCGCCGTTTTCGATGATCCTGACGGCCGAGCAGGTTAAGAGCTACAAGCCTGCGCTGCCTGGGTTTCTCAAGGCCCTCGAGATCATCCGGGACGAGCTCATCGGCGGGGAGGACGCGGTGAAGAATACGATGTGGGTCGCGCAGAGCTTGCACCATGATATCGAGCCGTCGCATAAGCTGGGTTTGCGCAGTACGTGGATCAACCGTGGTGGGGCGGCGATGGGGGCTGAGAAGGGTCCGCCGAAGTATACGTGGACGTTCTCGTCGATGGGGGCGTTTGCGGAGGCAGTGAAGAACGAGAAAGCCTAAGCCTACACTTCAAACGGTGCAAGAAAAAGGTAGTGTACGATAGGAAACATATAGGTTGGGAAGGAACTTCTGGATTGTTTACAAGAGAAATACAGTTTCGAGCTACTCGCCGATCCGGGATTGCTATGGTACAAAGTGAAAAGAGGCCATCGTTGGTATTGGTGCAGGCAGTCTCAACCCATGTTCAAGAGAATATCGTAATGACCAGGCCTACAGTGAACCGTCAGTTGCGAAAATCGATATGGGTGAGAAGTCGGACCTGTAAAGTAGGGTGATGGGCGTTAGCGTAGAGCCTTCTGGGTTTCTGAATTGCACAAAGTCGACCTGGCCGCTAGAATCACGGCCATCCAGGTATGCAACGTCAACGTTCAAACCAAGGGCCCTCGAAAGTGCCGTCATCTGGACGTGGTCTTCAAGAAGAGCATATCAGATTAACGAGAGAAGTCATGGAAATGCGGCTCTGACGAACCTGCCTCCTTCCCGACGGCCTCGATGAACGCCTCGCAGAATTCTCTCACTTCCAGCGGCTCACCGATCTCTGGATGGAAAAGGAAAGGCGCAAACGCGTCTGGGTCAGCACGGACTTGTGCAGACTTGGCGAAGAGTCAAGGACCGTCACGTTCAGTAGACTGAATGGCATACCGTTAAGAGACGAAGGTAAACAACGATGGAATTAGATACTACGCCCAGGTTAGTAAAGCTGCCGAATTCGAGTACAAGTCAAGTCACCTTCCGGAGTCTGGAAAGACTGTAGGAGGGTAACAGTATCGAGGCGTTGGTGCGTAATTTCATTGGGTCTCAAGACGCGGAGCAGGAGCGATTCAAGCTCCTCGTAAAAATCTTGATAGACGATTTCCTGGAACCCAGCCTGTTCGAGCATGGGCTTTGTGTCTCTGAGTACTGTCAATGCTTTCTGTGCGGAATCGTCGGGCTGTATGGAGGACATAATTTGCTCGACATAGGCAAATGCGAGCGCTGAGCAACCAAAGTTAGGTATAGCGTTCCACCTAATTGTGAGCTTACTTACAGCGGTAGAAACAGTCCCCATCACCTAGCAAAGGGTGAGTCAACATACGGTTGCGAGTGAGAATGTATATACCTCTTGTTCGACGAATGTACTGGTAGCCCTTCTCGGTGAGCCAGTCAATTTGCTTTGTGAAGGCAGGATTGCCGTTCTCGTATTCGGCGCGAAGAGCAGAAATCGGAAGAAGCTGGTCAATCAAAGGTCGTTCGACATCTGACGCCTCGTCTAATAGAGACTAACACGAAGTGTAAGCAGTGGATTCAAAGTACTACTATGCATCTCATTCACCTGGTTCAGTTCATAGACTTGGGCTGTGGTGAGCTGGGATAATTCTGATATGAATGTTCAAACAAGCTGGACTAAATCGACAGTGCTAAAAGCACACCTGTCGCTTCTGTAACGGGAACAGCGAGTGGCGGCGGCGGAGCATTGACATCGTCGACTGGAGGAAGAGCGGCGGGCTCTAGTTTGGCTGCAAGTAGACTGACATGAGCATCAACGACATGACATATGGAATAGACATATGCTCACGCGCAACCGGAGTTGTTATGTCGCTCATGATGGTTCTTGATCAATTGCGATTGTCATTTTAGGCGCGCGAACGCCCAGCGTCGGCAGATGCCGAAGAGCGCCACACAAGTCACGAACTCGCTTCCAAGGTTCATTTCTCCACTTTCAGCCATCTAAAGATCAACAAGTCTAGTTTAGACTGCTGTATCTGCTTCATAGATGCCAACTAGAATGTTCCAGGACCATTATATGTGTTAGCCGCACTAACAACGCCTTCGCGATTAAATGAACACGTTGTCCAGAAAAGGAAACATTGCGACTTGCTGCATAAGCTCGCCTCGTCTTTCGCTCTCCCCCTGAAACTCAAGCTATCAGATAGACGCTGTGAAACAAAGAATGATGTGTACCATTGTCCAGCGAGTCAGAGACCCAAAAATCCAAGCCCCGACAATACCACATCTCTAAGTATGGTGGTACTTCGAAGTTCGAACGCACCCCATTTCAGACGGCCCGGGGCTCCTTTGTTCAATCACTTGAGATATCTCTAATCTATCATTGTCCATGCACGCGATGGGGGGCTGTGCGACAGAACGACGATTGTTCTGAGGTTGTTATACTGCCGACACTACCCTGACACTTTTAGTCGAGAATGGAAGCAGCAGGCCCTGAATAACGAGGTCCAGGCGTGATAGTGCTGGTATTTAAGCCCCAGAGGCCAGAACTTTCTGGTTCCCAACGCACCTCAGCCGCGCCCCATACTTGCGGATCCTTTAAGCACCGCCGCTTTCGATCTGTTGCTCCGCTTTTCATTCGGACACATGCTGGCCAAAGGTCACACCTACACTACCACCACGGAAGAGCAATCTGTCAAAGCCCATCTCCTTCCCAGCTCAACTTCTGCACTCCCGAGTTTCCCGACGCCTCAAATGCAGCTGTACTACCCTCTAATTTTGAGAGGAGACAAGAGGGTATGCCTTTTCTTGGCGAAAATCCAGCACGAGCACTCAACGTCTTGTATAGAGCATGCCCCCATCACCACCGTCTTCAGGGAACGAGTCCACCTTCAATCCCAATCCATGCATAATCCATCCCGCCCCGGGTGTCGAGGCGCGCGACTTTGCGTACGAGAACCACAGGTTCCGGTCTCCGGAGACATTCGACCCATTCCAAGCGTTATTCGAACTCTACAGACGACTCAACCAGCCCACTCTCACCGACTTCAACCCCAAGCGCCTGCACAGGCTCATCGAGAATGGTTATGTCCCCGAGGACGAGACGCTGGCCCGTCTCGTCGACGTCGATGTACGCCAATACCATGCGTACAGGAGTACTACACATCGAACGACTGAATCCTACATTCCCCTGCTACCCACCGGCCACGAAAGGGTGAAGGCATGGACAAAGCACGAGCGCGACGAGTTCTTCCAGGATTGCGCCAAGCTCTACATATTGAATCCCGAGGCGAGCAGCGGCAGTGGGTCACCATTATCTCGATGCTCACGACGTCGACGATAAACTCTGCACACCCTCGAACGCTGTATCATCTTAATTGTCGTGTATCTACTCGTTATTAGGGCTTTGGTTATTATACGGTATTACTATTATTTGCATACATACTTCCATACATACATACATACTACCATCGGGACTTTCGAGCATTAACGTTAACATTTCGGGACAGACAATGTATCGGTACATATTGTAAGTATTTCAAGGGGACTCCGCGGCGACAGGGAATGGAAGCATGCCGCGTCCTGCGGCCGGTTTACAAGGGACTGACATTTTCGACCCCATCTCGCGAGCACCCCACCATATGCTTCCAAATGGGTGCCACACCCTCTTCTTCACAGCCGACTTGTAGTCCATTGTCCTTCAGGATAAAGTACTCGCGTCCCGGGGTCTGCACGATGGCCAAAGCGGGATGAAGTGGCCTCCCTTTACTCGCTGTGACGTGAACGCTTTCTACAAGATGGTGTCTTGTAGTAAACAGTTAGGATCTATTGCGACACCTCACATGGGACCGTCATACTCACGTTGGTAAAAACAGGTTGACAGTAGGGTTTTTCTTCTTTCCGCCTGGAGCCCAGCCCGGCGCGCTGAGTTCGCCTGCGAAGTCCTGCTCCATTTGCGTCTGTGACTTCCACTGGCCGCTGAGACTGTCGGCCGGTCAGGCATTTGAGACATACGAACAAAAAGAGGTGCACCTATTCGCCACCACACAGGCGAAGACGTATCTTTGGGCGATGACCTCTTTGACAGCGCCTAGTTGACCTTCGTGTCGAATCTGCTTGAGCCAGTGCCGACCAATCCCACGGTCGTATTCTTCATGATTCGGCCAGGCGATATGATCCAATAAAGCTTTTGGCGTCGTTTTGTTCACGGACACCGACGTTACGAGACGTTCCAAGATATAGCCTGACCAATCCGCGCGCAAGTCAATCTTCTGATCTGCGAAGTTGCTGTTGTTGGCATCCTCAGCTGGATTCGGTCGTCCAATTGGCTCGCATGTCGCTTCAAGAACATGGAATGTTTCAACGACCGAGCCATTTTTCAACTTCACTGACCACACCTCTCCCGGTACGACCTCTTGTACATCGATGATTTGTACAGCCCAAGGGGTGTCCTGACCGACAGAGACAACAAAGAACAGACGCGTAAGGAGGAACCTAAAAAGATCAACCTACAACCTATGCCAAACCAACGCATAGACTGCACCTTAACGCTATAGTGACTTGTTTCTCGTGATCCGGGTTGGTCCAAAGTCGAGATGTAATCACCTCGCGACCTTCAAAGACAGTAGAGAGGAACGAAGACCGGTATTTCGCAGCACGTTCAGTAAGTTCTCTTTGGCGCTGGCGCAGGTATGGCCACATATTGGTCATGCGTTCGTTGTAAGATTGGCGAATGGCGTCGAGGCGGGCACCAGGGAAATCGCGTCGGAGACGAAAGAAGGCAGACAAGTAGACTGGGCAACTCATCAGCAAGACGCGCACTCAATGGGAAATGATAGTGACCTGCGTAGCGAAAGGTTTTCGAGACGCATATACACTGAGCAAGATCGGATTCGGCGACACGGCTGAGCATGAGAGCGTATCGATCCACATTTCTGCGCTGAGAGAGAGCTGGAGGTCGAGATATGTTTTCAAGGGTCACTGTTATCACGTCTGGGAAGTCTAAATGGTAGACCGAGCGGGCTTGTTCTGAGTAAGACAGTTTGAGAGGCGGCGAAGATGTCGGTTTTGGTTTTTTGACTGCAGGAGGCAAGAAGCGTCGGCCAGTAGTCGGTAGTGGCTTCGAGGTAGAGAGGACTTTGGCCTTGTGTGGAGGTTCAGACGCGTTTGGTGCCGCGGACGGTAAGGACGCCAGGGCTTGAGAATTTCGGTTTGGGAGGATTGTTCGTGCCGCAGGGACGTCGCTTGCAGTGCCTGTCTTGGGTTTTTTCGTGACCACAGAATGGTGGGTCTGAGCGGCCCTCTTGGCTGGTATAGTGCGTGTTGTAGCATCTGGAGTGGGCGTCGAGTTTCTGAACGATGTGTGGGATCTGGAGACCGTAGAGGAGGGCGGAGGAGAGCGTTGCGAGACAAGTGGTTGGCACGGAGCATTGGCAGGCGAGACGACAGCAAGTGAATCGGGCGAAGATAAAAGCATGAGATAGGAAGACGATGGAGCAGCAGTGTTCACGGGAGTTTGAGATGAATTTGTGTTTGCTTTGAAAAGGGACATTACTGGCGTTGCAAGCCTCAAGGATTCCTTCCTAGTCTTAGTGGGGGCACGGGCGCTGCTTGAGGGACCATCCAGAAGCTTTTGGATAAGGTCGCTTTTCTTTGCCTTGGAGAACCCGGTGATGTTGCGGTCCCTGCATAGCGCCTTGAGTTCGGCAACCTTGAGGCCATCCAGCTCGGTGGCAGTCGGGCTTTGCATAGTCTTGAATACGCGTGAGATTGGACCTGCGATGGCGTTCGGCGGAAGAGCGTGTTGTTTGGCATTGTCTTGCGCCGATCGCGTTGTGGGGTAAGCAGCGCCAGTCCTTACTAGTTTGGCTGCGATCCAGTATACTGGTGGATTTCTGCCGACCTCTGCGCATCCATCTGGCGAAGCGCGAAGGAATACTGCGCAATGCACCAGAACTATGAAACGATTAATTGTGACGGGCGCTCAGCGACAGAGCTTCAAGTTGAAGGATTCCGCAGTGCAGACGACAGGATCGCACACACTACTGTCATGGACTGAAGTGGTGGTAGGTCGTCTCCGTGGTCGCCGTGTGAGCATTGCCAACGTGCCGTCAATGACAGGTTGGGCCTCAGTCCAGCAGGTGGCTCTCCAGGCGGGCTGTGCATGATGCTCACCACGCCACTTATCGCGGCGTCCTCTGACAGGCTGTGCTTGTTTTGATGTTACATCTTGGTAACAGCTACGCTCCAAAGACGGCGATATAGACTAGCACACAGAGCATATATAAAGCCCTGTATTGGAACAGCAGACTCCCTCCAAACGATTATGCATCTCTACCTTTCAGACACCCGGATTGCCAACTGCACCTATACGACAGCCGAAGGCCAACCGCTATATGAGGCGAAGACGAAATTCTCGCTGAGCGCTGGTGCCAGTAAAACCACGCTTACGAGGAACGGGACATTGGTGTCCACAATAACATGGAAGAAGCGAGGATCCCCGAGAATCGAATTTGCGGGCGCGAGCGAGTTCAAGTCCAAGGATTTCTTCAACAAGGGGAAGCACAAAGGGTCAGCATCGTATTTCAAACAGCCTAATACGCCCCCACTGACAGACGAGTCTTACAGCGAATCTGTATTCCGCGGCCCAGACGGCGTAGAATACAAATGGATCGCTGCACGCAAGCACCCCCTCGAGGCGAGCCAAAGCCAATCATTTACAAGGCGCAATGGACTGACAAAATAAACAGCTAGTAAGAGGGGGAACATTCCGAGATACACAACTCGTCAAGTTCCATCCTAGGCGTTCGCGAATTTTGCACAAATCAGAGCCTGCGTATCTGGAAGTCCTACCAGAAGCACCGCAAATCCTGGACACGGTGTTGACTACATTCATCTTCCTGGAGTACATCAGAGAAGAAAAGAGGAAGAGAAATGAGATAATCGAATTTGAGCTCGAATTTGCGTTGGACATCTTGGGAGGGGGAGATTCGGGAGATTCTGGCGGCGGCACTGACGGTGGAGGCGGTGGAGATGGCGGAGGCGGCGATGGAGGAGGAGGTGGAGGAGGCGATGGTGGAGGAGGCGGTGGTGGTGGTGGTGGTGGCGATGGAGGCGGCGGTGGGGGAGGAGGAGGTTCGTGAACCATGATACATTGAATTTACATAATCACTCACGAAGTGGCGTGCCGACGGCAATCAATCAAACTGATCGAAATGCATTTTGATATTTTTTCGCTGTTTTGTTCCTCCTCATCTTGCTTTGATGTCGCACACTCAACATCCTCGGCGAGGGTCACCCGGACCAGCACAAATAGCCACACCAGCACCTACCTCTTTCTCTGCTCGCTTAATTGTGAAGCATATCCCGGCGTATCTCAAACCTGAAGACCTGCGACAACATTTCGAGCAACCCGGCAGGCCCGAGGGAACTATCACCGATGTGAAAGTTGCCCACAAGCAAGACGGGACATCACGTCGCTTTGGTTTCATAGGTTTCAAAACCGACGCTGAGGCAGCCGCTGCTCAGCGATGGTTCGACAAAACTTTTATTGGCTCGACAAGAATATCTGTCAGTGCCATTGAGGTGAGTCTTTTGGCGCTTCGCACAAAGATCTACAATAACGCCAGACGAGTTCTAGGGCGCGAAAGACGCTCCTGCACCACGACCCAACAAACGCCGTCGAGTAGAAGAGACTACCAATGTCAATACCCACAGCGCGCCTCGCACACCCGTCACCCAGCCAGACGCGAAATCCAGCGACAACAAGCTTGACGAATTCCTCCAAGTCATGCAGCCACGCAGTGCAACCGCTCCTTCATGGGCAAACGAGCCACAACCTAGCATTCCGGCCTCTGTGACTGCCGTCGACACTGTAATGGCTGAACCCTCCGAGGATGACGCACCAAATCCTGAGGGTATGTCGGATTTGGATTGGATGCGACAACGCATGTCCAAGAAAGTGGACGAAACTATCGAGGAGAAAGCATTCGAGCAGTCAGATGATGAAGATACGGAACGTCTAGCTCCCGTGCGTCACTAGCCTGTAACTTGGCGTTGTGCTAAATCAACCAAGGTTGTTGCCGTTGATGAGACGAACGCCTCGAAGGACCCAACCACAGAGTCCATACTTCAGACCTCGCGTCTCTTCGTCCGCAACCTTACCTTCTCGTGCACCGAGGATGAGCTACGCGACCTGTTTGCCACATACGGCCCAATTTCTCAGGTATGTCTTTTGATCCTTGTTCATCATTGGCACGTCTCCCCTCGTGATGATTCAATGTATAGGGACATCAGACTCTTCGGAGAATGTTGATCCATTTGGAAACCGATAGTAGAAATATTTTCTGAACACTCCTCCCCTCGCTTCATTCTCCGTGCTGCAGCTAACAGTCTGCAGGTGATTACATTTCCGATTTGTACATGATGACAAACACATAGGGACATCAGACTCTCGAGAATGCTGATGAACCATGGAATAGATAGTATAAATTACTGACTCTTCTCTATGGCCGTCTTTCCCTCTTCGCGCTTGCTGACATCGCGCCAGGTTCACATACCTTTGGACGCAGTCACCAAGAACGTCAAGGGAATGGCATATGTCACTTTTGCGCGCGCTCAAGATGCCGTCAACGCGTACGAGGGATTGGACCGACGTTCGTTTCAAGGACGGCTTCTGCATATACTACCGGCCGTTGACAGGAAGGGGGCCATCAGTGCTGAGGGAGAGGACGGCAAGAAGCGCTCGTTAAAGAGTGAGCGAGCGGCGAAACGCAAGTCAACGGCGGGTCAGACTTTCAATTGGAGTATGTTGTACATGAACGTACGTGGTGTTTATAGTATGGAATCTATGTTGCTTAAACACAAGCGCAGAGCGACGCCGTAGCGTCGTCTATCGCGGATCGTATGAACGTCGCCAAGTCCGACATTTTGAATCCGGAGGATTCAGGCAATGCCGCAGTCAAGCTCGCACTCGCAGAAACACACATTATCCAAGAAACCAAGGCCTATCTTGAGTCACAGGGAGTTGTTCTTTCTGCCTTTGCGTCTCCGGCGCGCTCCAATACAACAATCCTTGTCAAGAACATACCGTATGGCACCACCGAAGAGCAAATACGCGAACTTTTCGAGCCTCACGGAGCTTTGAATCGTGTCATTGTTCCTCCTTCCGGTACCATTGCGGTGGTAGACTTCGACCGTCCCGCCGATGCTAAAGATGCATTCCGCGCCGTTGCCTATCGAAGGCTTGGGAGCTCTGTTATCTACCTCGAGAAGGGGCCGTTGGACGTTCTCACCGATGCACCTGCCCCCGCTCCGGCGTCTGCCCAGATCCACGTTTCGTCCAACCATGCTATTACCATTCCGGAGCAAGCCACTCAAGACGACGATGTTTCGCTTTCTGCTGGAACAACTTTGTTTGTCAAGAATCTTGCTTTCTCGACGACGGCGGAGCGAATGAACCAGGTCTTCAAGAACTTGCCCTCGTTCGCATTCGCTCGCGTGCAGACGAAGCCAGACCCCAAGAAGCCTGGGGCCCGTTTGAGTATGGGCTATGGCTTTGTTGGATTCAAGGATTTGGAGGGCGCGCAGAAAGCCATGACGAGCATGCAGAATTTCAACCTGGACGGCCATGCCCTACACATCAAGTTCGCTGGACGTGGTACCGAGAACGACAAGCCCGATGATAGTGCCAAGTCCAAAAGTCGGACAACGAAGATGCTCGTCAAGAACATACCATTCGAGGCGACGAAGAAAGACATTCGCGAGTTGTTTGGGTGCGTTATAAGAGTCTACTCAAGAACGTATTGCTCATCGGGTTTTCCAGTGCTCATGGCCAACTCAAGTCTGTGCGGCTTCCGAAGAAATTCGACTCGAAGACTCGCGGATTTGCATTTTTGGATTTTGCGTCCCGAACGGAGGCAGAGAACGCGTACGCGGCTCTTCGTCACACGCATTTGCTGGGTCGTCATCTAGTTTTGCAATGGGCGGAGGAAGGAGATCAAGACCTGGACGCTTTGCGCAAAAAGGCTGGCGTTGGGTTTGGAGATGGTAAACCGATGCCCGGGCGTAAGCGCAAACTGGAGATGGAGTCTGGAGATCCTGCCGACGATGACGACTAGTCCCAATCGATTGTATCAAGTACGATTGTATCCACGCAATGTACTCCCGCGGATGATTTTGTAGCAACAGCATCGGCCAGAGAATGCAGGCCAGCCTCGGGGACTTCATGTCTTATTGTGTGATCCTGCTGCTCGTGTCTATCGCGATCACATGTGGCCGGAGCAAGGCGCCTTTATTGTTGTCGGCGGGATGCGCGGCGATGAAGGGCACTACAATGTCTCAATTGGGCCTGAACAATAACTTGACTAAGGCGGTGCTCAGAGTCAAATTCACTGGAACGCTGGGCCTCTCGGTCTTGGTTGGATTGCTATAAATGCGTGAGGTGAAGAATCGGCTCCCTCAGATAAACCAACCCCCCACCTAAACCGCATCGAGAAACTCAAGCCAATCACCCCACCAACACTACCAACCACACTCGATCTCTCACCATGGATAGCTTTACAGAGCTATACTCTATCCCCAACACAGCACAACAAGTCGAGGGCATAATGCTCGATGTCCCCTGCGACTCGAATCCACCCACATGCGGAGAGGACATCGGGTCAGAGGGCAGCAGAAGAGTGGAGGAATGCGCTGGAATCAACTGCATAATAGCTTGAGCGGCTCGTACGTTCACTGTGATGTGTTAGCTTGCCCACCATCATTGACGGTACTCCAAGCGACATCCCTGCGATACCCCCCACGACAAACCACTCGCGCCGGGCGCGATGTGCCGTACAATCATTCTATATTCCGTTTTCTTGAGCTACGCCTGATACGCGAAGCTTTTGGACTACTCATTTCTCTGTACATTATGGAAATGTAAAGAACAATTACCTTAACGGCCCTTGCCTCTGAATGACACTGTACTATTATATACTGTACAATTTCTCCACTGAATACTTGATGTCCAGGATTGTGTGGTCGAACTTGGAAGACGAACGAATATTGAGCACTGGCATTGAGAGTGTCCAGATTGTCGTCGCTTACTACTAGGTAGACTCGAACTCGGAAAGGGAAACGATATTCGCGCCCCACCACGTCCGAAGCTCTTCCAACGCTTCGTCTTGTTCTGCCTGGGACGTCGTTTCCACACCATCGCTGATAACAGTCACATCCCAGCCCATCTTGATACCATCCACCGTCGACCCATAAACGCAAGCATTGGTTATTCTGTTGGTTTGTGCTATAAGTCGCCGTTTAAAGGGGTGGGAATGGGAAAATGGCATACAGGCCGACTACGACGATGTCAGTGATACCGTGCGCCCTCATTTCTGGACCGAGAACGGTGACTAGAAATATAGTCAGCAACTTGGTTGTCGTCGTTCAGTATCTGCGTTCGACTGACATTCGTAGTATTGGTTCTGTACCTTATGTTAGTCTTGACTTTCAAAAACAATAGCTGGAGGTTGAACATACATCGGCGAACGCGGAGTAAGAATCCACAAGGTGGTTCTGAGCTTTATGGATCTGTGTAATTGGCGTAGTACCCATCAGAGTGTCAATGCGTGTCTGAACACCCTCCTCGATTTGGGCGCCGACCGTACCAGGCTGAAGAGGTCTTCAATGCCACAACAAGTAACGTAGGAAGGAAAATACCACGCAGTGGTCATTGTAGAGTGCTTGCATCGCCGTTTCGTTATAGCGACTGGCCAGAAGTGGAGTCTGGATAACGTCTCCGGGTTTCTTGCCTTCGTGCGCAGATGCGAAAGAGACATGTCCCTCGGGGTGCCAGTCTTGAGAAGTCGCAATCACTGTATAGATGCTAGTCAACACAACCAAGGATACGGGATGAACGTCTGCTAGTCGAAGGGACGTACGTGACCAGGTGTGGTTATCTAGCAAGTCGTATATGGTTGGGAGGATGCTGTACGCCCGTTCGTTGCCAAGCGTCCCGTTGATAAAGTCATACTGCACGTCTACAATCAGCAGCGCTGTGTTTGGGTGTGCATGACCCTTCTTGGTGCGATACTGATAGATTATTGAGCTTGCCCATCAACAAGAGTACAAGTACAGAAGATTCAGACTGACCGGAATCCCAGACGTATAGGGAAGGGCAGCGACGCCGGACAGGATCCATTGCAGGGCAAATGCACATATCGCAAGAGTCAAGTTGACCATGGTGGATGCAAGCAGACGACCGGTTGAACTTCCTGCTTGGATCAGCTCTCCGCGCGCTCAAGTGACGGATAACGCGCCGTTATCTGGCGCGGCCAGTCAAGATAAGGAGACAATGTTCTAGGTTCATTTGTAGCCTAGAGTGACAAAATAATGCAAAGTCGGCTGTGTCACATGTATTGCTGGTCAAAGTCGAAGAATCGGAGCCATGAAGACGACATTGGCAGACATTGGCAAAGTTTGGCATGATCGACGGGCTTGACAATGAACCTGCTAAATTCGAGTACGTCTGTCTAGACAACGTCTCAAGAGGTCTCAAACTTGTCTCAAACCGCAACCTAGCTGGGCATTCAACATATCCGTCTACGCTCGAAATCGAATCCCAGGTTCCGGGTCCTCATACTTAGTTATTGTCCAGGGCTGAAATAGACTTTGCAGTGGACGCATGTCACAATGTACCTGGTTGTGCTTGACGTCCGTCGCATCGTGAGTCGTCATCCTAGTACCTTACTCAGTGGGGCCTACCAACCTCAGCCTGTTGCTACACGAGTAGCCTTGTCCACGCATATATCCCATCCATCCAGTTTTCCCTCTGCAATATACAGTGAGCAATTAACCTACTTATACTGCCCTTGCACGAGCACAAGGACTAGACAAGGACAGTATATTGGGACACCGCCGTCACCGGACCGTCGCGATCGACTGGGAGCAAACCTGCACGTGATAGAAATCATCCTAATACGAACCGCCATCTGAGGATGGACAACGACGGCCAGGGGGTGTCCAACGTTCCCCAGACACCGGCATCCGACGTTGGTTTCTTCTATCCTCCTCCATCCCCAACAGAAACCTCTCGCTTGCAGCCTTCTGGCAAAGCAAGCCATGGGAACCCTGACGCAGTCATACCTCCCATGCCACAGACGGCCCCACACTCCCTCAACTTACAGCAAGCGCAAAATGCGGACCTGGCATCCCAAGAGAAATTTGGCAGACCTCTGCCATCGCCGCCTTCTTCGCCCCCACCAATACATCCAAGCGCGGCCCCAGAAACTTCACGACCCCGATTTTCCCACCAACAATGGTTCGCATTTGCATGGATACCGCTCATACCTGTCCTTTCTGCCATCTACACACTCATTGGTGCAGGGATTTTTTCCCGACCAGTAGCGCTCGCTGGAGGCGCTGCAATTGGAGGGTTAATCCTCGACATCCCTCTGACCGCTATCATCTATTTCCTCCTCTGTCCACGACAAACGACGCCTACACCCGCCACCTTTTTTGACGACGCGTCGTCAGTCAGCACTGGCAAGCGATGCTTAACATGGCAAAACAGTTTGTGTTGCCTCCTTGGCGTGCTCGTTGGGGCTCTGACAGCACCTTTGGGTGCTGCATGCTTGTCACAGAATACCAGACACGCCGTGGAATCCGGCGCTCTGGGGGGATTTGTGCTGTTCGCCGTCGTGCTGTTCGTGGGTGGGATAGCGTTCATCGCGTTGTGGGCGCGGCGACGCCCAAAGGGGGTGCGCGTTGTTTTGCCGGTATGAACGCTGCTCTTCTCTTTTCGTGTATACCTGGGAACGCAAACACGCAGAATCCCCGCAATCACTCTCCTTGACATACCGTGTATACTAACTTAGCCATAAATTATATTACAGCGGATTTCACAACGCTGCGGAATCGCAATCAAAATCGAAATTGCTTGGTTATGTTTACCAAACCCTCTGATCTGCCGGGACATCCAAATTGAGCTGCCCATCACCGGCATAAAACTGTGGCGGAATAATGGCCTGGCGCAAGCATACTAGACGGGCTCGCATTACAGTGAGTACAGTAAAGAACATGTGAAAAAGGTTTCTTGGGGAAGTTCTGATGTTTTCTGAGCTTCAAACCAAGCCTGCAGTGAGGCTCTTGATTGTATTGTCTACATAGCTGCTCTAGTGAGCCCCGACAGCTCTCATATGAGTATGTCCTAGGGCCACATTCCCTTGAATGAGATCTGTTTACTTGCCAAACCGGTGCATCTTAAGGCTCCCATCAGGCTCATAACACTTATATGTAGGAGCCTTATATCACCATTTGTTTTGTCCGACTTAAATTTATGTAATCCTCACATTCTACGCTATTTGAAGATATAGAAACTGCACAGGGATGAATGTCTGCAATTTCGCAGCACGAAAGATGCTTGCGTAGCTGCCTTCGTCGCCCAAAGGTGCGGCCGCCACAGTCAGATAGCCAAAGGGGCCGAAAGCAGCCGATCAGTAGGCTTGCCAAATATCACCAAGCAATTTCGATTTCGGTCGCGATTCCGCAGCGTTGTGAAATCCGCTGTAATTGTACATATCAGGTTGGATTTGCTTTCAAGTAGCATGATTACTCACATCGTACACTCTTCAGTGCATACAGATTTTACAACATTGGGTTGCAAATGGATATTGTATACGATCATATCGCGGTCCGTCCAGACATTCCCTTGATTGGATTTCCCTCCTCCTACTGTCACTCATCCCAACATGGCCCGCAAGAACATCTGGCTTGATGTTGACCCTGTTCGTGCTTACCTCCTCTCTGGCAGATATTGACGGCCGCCAGGGCTACGACGATGCAATTGCTATTCTCCTTGCCGTGCAGTGTCCTAATATCAACCTGCCTGGTATTTCAACTGTAGGACGGTCTTCAACACTTCGACACATACATTGAACGTGTGAGCAGGTCCATGGCAATGCTCCAGCTGAATGTACGGTCGTCAATGCCGCGCGGTGTTTACTGGCATTCGGTGCACCAAGTCATTTGCGCGTATACCCTGGGGCCTCAAAGCCTCTCCTGCGTCCAGCGAAGCATGCATCAAGGATTCATGGTCCAGACGGCCTTGGTGGCATTGAGGGCCTGCCCACTGTCAACGATCCAGCAGTCCTAGCATTCATCGCAAAGGACGAGGATGGCCGAAGGATACATGCCATCGATGGGATGACCGCCGCAATTCAAAAAGTGAAGGCCAACGGCGAGAAGGTATCAGTGGTGTCTTGTGGCCCGATGACTAATATTGGCCTCTTCGTCGCGCTTCGCCCCGAGCTCCTCGACGTGGTAGACCAGATCGTCTTCATGGGTGGTGGAGTCGGCGCAGGGAATCGTTCACCTGTGGCAGGTAGGTTTCCTTGAATTCGGCCTGTATTGCTTTCATCATCTGCAGAGTACAATATCCACTGTGATCCACAGGCGGCACAGATCGTGCTCGACGCGCCTGTACCAGTAGCCATGGTCCCCATTAACGTCACACACACCGCCATTGCCGACAGAAAAGTGCTGTGGAATCTGTTACGCCCAGAACTTCCAGTCGGTTCACCCAACGACGCGCTGCCCAAGGCGAAGACACCCCTTCGCCACACACTAACGACCCTCATTCAGTCTTTCGCCGAATCGTACAAGGTTGCTTTTGGCTTTGAGGACGGCCCTCCAATACATGATGCTCTCGCAATCGCATATGTGTCGAACCCCGGACTTTTCACCTCTACACGCTATCGAGTAGATGTAGAGATGGAGGGTAAGTCGACAACGGGCGAGACGGTGGTGGATATGTGCGACGACCACCATGCGTCCTCCAACACCTGGGGCGTTGGGGGAAAGAACTGTATTGTAACACAAACTGTTCAGGCGAGCACCGCGAGCTTCTTACTATGTTTGTTCTCATGGATTGGATAGGTGGACAAATTCTTTGATATGTTTTTGGATTGTGTAGACCGCTGTGATGTAGCATCCCCGTCGAGTTACTGAAGTAATGGCGAGTCAGCTGCCCCCTGCCTAAGTAAATGCAATGTAGTCAATACTCGAAAATCAATGCCGCTGCAGCTCGGGGGTGCTAAGTGGGTGTGCACAGTCCCCGAGCGGTCAAGAGGAAGTAGATTATGGTGGTGATTCCCCCTGCAAGGCTGCGCCGAATGAGTTCACGATCACATCACGACGGCCCGTCGCGGCATTACATACTTAATTGCCTTATTAGATTCTCCTCTTCCCACCATCATCAGCTACTATCCGAGTCTATCATCCCACCATGACCTCCCCAAAGAACATCTGGCTTGACGTGGATCCTGTGTGTGATCGCTTCCTATCGTGATAAGGGTGGTAGATATTTACGATTGCCAGGGCCACGACGATGCGATAGCTATTCTCTTCGCCGTGCACTGTCCGAACATCAACCTTCTCGGTATATCGACAGTAGGACAATTCTCAGCGCTTCAATATAGATGCTGAGCGTGTGAGTAGGTCCATGGCAATGCTCCAGCTGAATGCACAGCTGTCAATGCTGCGCGCTGCTTACTGGCTTATGGCGCGCCAAACCACTTGCGCGTATACCCCGGGGCCTCGAAGCCTCTCCTGCGTCCCGCGAAGCATGATCCAGAGATTCATGGCCCAGACGGACTTGGTGGTGTCGAAGGCTTGCCTGCTGTTGACGATCCAGCCGTCCTTGCGCTCATCGCAAAGGACGAGGACGGCCAAAGCATATATGCCCTCGATGGGATGACTGCTGCGATCAAGAAAGTGAAGGCGAACGGCGAGAAGGTATCAGTCGTTTCTTGTGGCCCGATGACCAACATCGGCCTCTTCGTTGCGCTTCGCCCCGAACTCCTCGACGCGGTAGACCAGTTCGTCTTCATGGGCGGTGGTGTCGGTCTAGGCAACCGCTCAGCTGTGGCTGGTAAGCCTCATCTAAGCCTAGCGTTCTCATTTTTCATCTTTATTCGCAGAATACAACATCCAGTGCGACCCTCACGCAGCGCAGATCGTGCTCGACGCGCCTGTACCAACGGTCATGGTCCCCATCAACGTCACACACACCGCCATCGCAGACAGAAAAGTGATGTGGAATCTGCTTCGCCCGGGTCTTCCAGTCGGTTCACCCAACGACGCGCTGCCCACGGCGAAAACACCCCTTCGCCACACACTAACAACCCTCATCCAATTTTTCGCCGGCTCATACAAGTCCACTTTTGGCTTTGAGGACGGCCCTCCGATACACGATGCGCTGACAGTCGCGTACGTGTCGAACCCTGAGATTTTCACGTCTACGCGCTATCGCGTGGATGTAGAATTGGAGGGGAAGTGGACCGTTGGCGAGACGGTGGTGGATGTGTGGGACTATCAACATGCGTCCCCCGACATATGGGGCGTTGGAGGGAAGAACTGTATCGTAACACAAGCGGTTCAGGTGAGTATTGTAACTTTCTAATGTTCGTTTCTCACGGTCTGCCTAGGTGGATCAATTCTTTGCTATGTTCTTGGATTGTGTGGATCGCTGTGATCCAGTGTGCCCGTTGAAGTGAAAGTGGACAAATGCAATGTATCAGAAGTTCGAATTCATTTAATGCGTTAACTTCTGCAGTTTGACTGACCAAGACAATGCAAGTACGTTGAATATCCAATCCTCGAACAAGAGGGAGAGTTCCACGGTGATGATTTTACATTAAGTATCCAAGATGGGTTATAGATAATACATGTGAAGCGTGCATTAATGTTTTCCATTACAACTTCGTCCCGAACTGCGACTCTGTCACACCCTTGCCCATGGCAGCCGTTGACGAGACACCGCCAGTGACTGTCTTGATGAGGTTGTCGGCGTAATCCGCACCACTCCACTGCAAATGTTGTTAAAACGGTTGACCACGGTATACTGGACAAGCAACATACCTTCTGGTGAGTGAGGACATCGGTGCCGAGTTCGCGCTCCTTGCGCTGGATGAGTTCGACATACGCCTTCATACCTGTCTTTGCGAAGTTTTGCGCAAAGAGGTCGGAGATATACGCGTTCGAGTGAAGACCACCGAGCTGTGGGTGATTATCAGTCAGCATGTTCGGTGGATGAAGAATATGGGCTCACAGTGATGAATTGCCAGACAAAGCCAAGCTTGCCAAGCTGCCAGACGTAGGATTCCATGTCTTCTGGGCCAAGGCCAGCAGCGTCCCAGTTGAACGACGGGCTAAGGTTGTACGAAAGCCAGTGGCCAGGGCGAGCGGCATGCACGCCAGCTGCGAACTCCTTCGCCTGAGCGAGAATAGGCTTCTTGGTCTCCATCCACAACAAGTCGGCGTAGGGTGCGAAAGCAACAGCGCGGTTGATGGCACATTGGGTTCCACCTTGGTAGCGGTAGTATCCCTCGCGTGTCCTTGGTGCATCCCAGTCCCAGTGCGGTACTGTCTTCAGACCGAACGTTGTTTGCGCAACCCTGACGGCTTCAGGGTACGATGCGTGAGCTACAGCGGCGGAGAATTTGTCGACTTCGGACTTGCTGACGCCTTGCTTCGTCAAAGCGTCTGCGAGAGTCACAGTAAAGAGTTGGAGGTTGGCCTTTGACAGCCACTCGTCCTCGATGCTTTGCAGCTGCTCGCCTGACAAGCCTTTTCTCTCGGCTTCAACCATAGCGGTGTTCAAGGAGGGTATGGACGGGTTGGTGCTGCCCAAGATGAAGGCATGGTCGCGGTCGTCGATGTTGGAGGTGATGAGTGTGGCGGCCTCGGAATCTGTGCGGGCAATAGCCAGGTTCTCGACGCCCATGATGTCGTACTGAAGACGAATGGCGACGAGTCGGTTGATGTGCTCGGATATGGGTACGAGGACCTTGCCAGCCATATGACCACACTTCTTGGTTCCGGGTGCTTGATCCTCGACGTGGATTCCAGATGCGCCCTTTTCCACAAACATCTTGGTCAACTTCATGATGGCGGTCAGACCACCGTGACCTGTGTCGGCGTCGGCGACGATGGGGCGGAGATAATCGACAGCTGGAGTTTGGGCGAGTTCTGTATCGGACATGAAGGAACGAGCTTCGCGCTGTTTGCGGTCGTGGAAAAGTTGTGCCATGAAGAGGTGCTCGACCTTGTTGGGCACGGTGTTCGAGGGGTAATCTGACGGAAAGTGAGGAATATAAGCGCATACACTCGGTGAGAACGCACCTGCAAGATCAGGACCGGGCTCGTTGGTGCTAGAAGCCGTGCTGGACGATTGCCAGCCAGAGACATAGACGGTCTCGAGGTATTTTGCCATCTGAGTGACTTGTACGGGATCCAATCTGGATGGAATATTAAGACTATGTCGCCAGGGATGATGGAGAGAGATTGACTCACGCGCCGTAGGTGTGCGATGGGGTTCCCGCCTGGGCGTGCTTCTCAAGCAGTGACCATAGTTTCTTGCCTTGGATGTTGGAAGGGTATTGGATGGGAATGGTGCCCCGTTTTGAGACCACTTGAGCGGCGGTGTAGGGACGGGTGAC
Organism: Cylindrobasidium torrendii FP15055 ss-10; assembly: GCA_000934385.1. Lineage (NCBI taxonomy): Eukaryota > Fungi > Basidiomycota > Agaricomycetes > Agaricales > Physalacriaceae > Cylindrobasidium > Cylindrobasidium torrendii. The sequence continues at coordinate 99,486 of KN880451.1, forward strand.
ACGTGCGAATCGTGGGCTCTACAGGATGGCAGTCAGCGATGAGGCGGGGTAACGAACAGATGGCCACGACGCACCTTCCACCACTCCTCGACTTGCTTCACTTCCTCGGCAAAGGCGGCGCGTTCAGCGGACATGTTGTCGACAATGAAAGTGGAAAAGATCAACTGATGGGAAAGTAGATATGGAGGCAAGGGGGGAGCTAGACAAGGGCTGGGCAAAGCCTTCCCCGCATTTAAGTAGCCTTCCCCGGACCCTCTTACCGGGACACATGCGGGGGCACGTGAATTCCGCGAGACTTCGTCATATAATATAGTTCCGAGCGGGGCTCCATGTTTTGCGACAACACTACACCAGATTCCCTTTCTTTCAGAGTACAAATGGACAATAATCAACAGCCCACATCACGGTGTTCGGTTATGGGCCAAGTGGTTCTTCTACAGATTTCTCATTTCGCAGCCTTGGGATACAGGTCATGTATTTCTCCCCCTTCGTCCTCGATAAACTAGAAATTGTTAGGAGCAGGGGCGCCGTTCTCGCGTCTCCGTCTCACGACCAATCCCGCCGCCTCTCCGCAAACGTTTAGTTCGGCACACCACGGCTTCGAAATCGGCAGCGCCGCCACATTATTGTCGCGACGGAACCTGCCGCACTCCCGTTCGCTGTGATGAAATAATATTGTCGGCCTTAGCAAACCCCAGTTCCCTTGCAGTCCCTTCATCACCGTCTATCTCCATCAAACACCATTCTTGCAAGCCCATAACGGATCACGAATGCAAGAACACTACCGGCCACCTGTGGAAATCATCAGCTTTCAACCGGTCGGACGATGGACGGCACGTCACCTGAGTCGCCATCAACGTCTTCACAAGTTGTTTCTCCCCCATCGGTCCAAGTCGCACTAATATGCAGTTCAAGATGGTCAGGTTCGTCGTTTCTGTAATCCTGCCCGTGGCATCGGTCGTCAAACGCACAAATCCGAGGGCAGAGAAGAGCCTCAGGATGATTGTGATTAGTTGAGAATGGCGCTCGAGCTTGGCCGTCGATGGGGACAGCAGCCATGTGTCTTTGTCGAATCTGAATAAACCCGGCAAAGGTTACCAACTGCGAGTTACACAAAGTCTAGGGTGCTCACCTCGGTACGCGATGGCGCGGACATGGGACCAGACCGAATAACTGCGGACACGACAGCAGGAAGTTGAAAATCTGCGGCAGGAAAAACAGCAAGAGCGTCTTCGAGAAATGACCTTGGATGCCAACGACTGCAAAGGCCATCCCCGTGAAATAGCACAGCGTGTCTCCTGGAAATGCGCGCGCGGGGAACCTACAAGGCGCTCAGTCATTGTACAGAGTAGTGGAAGGTGCTCGCACCAATTGTGGTACATAAAACCAGAACAGACTGCCACCAGCGGGAGCATGAAGTACAAGCTCAGCAAGTGACGCTCGACCATGATCTTGCTACCATACGCCATCCCTGCGCGCCAGACACCTCCAAATTCGATCTCTGTATCATTCCCCAGTAGATGGATTGGTAGGCGGAATCCCATACTCCATGGAAGATACAAGAGGTCGTTCAGAATCAATGAGACCGCGATGATGATGGCCTGGCTGACTTCGGAACCATTGATACCAGCGAGAATGTTGATACTATTTGTTGCAAAGGTGGAAAGAAGGGACATGTAGAGGTAGTACAAAGGTCCTGCGAACTATGAGAATCGGGGGCTGCAGCCTGTTATGCGACTCACCTAGATGGATGAGGGGACCAAAGAGCCATCTCAGTGGCAGTGGAACGACAACGTTCGTGTTGCCGCCCTCCGCAAAGTAGACCATGAGAAGGGGTATAGAGGCGATGATGGGTATTGGCAGTTTGTGACGCCACCTAATGTCGAAAACGTCGTCCAAGAACCCGAGTAGAGTCGCTATGAGGAGAGAAAGGATTGCAGAAAGATAGACAGATAGCTTGAGATGTCAATACAGTCATGTTCTCAATTTGACAATGCTCATACCTGATGCAAAGGGAACTCGGTCACGACAATGCCCTCTCGTGTAAAGCCAGGAGATTTGGAGAATGTTTCCGAGAATGCAACAGGGATAAATAGCAGGAGAGTCATAATATACACAGAGGCGCAAACCAGCCCAAGGCTTTCTGGACTGGAGGTACTCAGCAATTAGCATGCGGTGAACGTGCTGGAACGAACGTACATTGGTGCATCGGATGTCTTCAGCAGGTCCCTCCCCTTCAAATTCGCTTTTATGAATGCTGGACCAAGTGCAGGCACCAAGTATATCGTGGATAGGAATGCGAATATCGAGAGGCCGAAAGAGGTGAACAGAGCTGGCAGCGAAACGGGTTCCAGCAGTGGTCGTATAATGAACCAGCCGCCGATAGGTGCCAACCCGAGGAAGAGTATTGTAGGCAAGCGGCGCGGTGCTAGTTCACCCATAATGCCGTTTGCTCATGCAGAGACCGGCAAGGCTGCTGGTACGGTCGAAGTTGGGTGGGAATCGCGATCGGGAGTTGCCGAACACAGACGCGACCGCGGACGTGTCGAACCACGTGTCAATCAAGTTTCTACTTTTCACGGTCAACGGTGAAGAAAAACGCACTGATAGCCGCTATTATATAACTTATAAGGTTCTCTCTCTATCCTCATTTCGGAATTCATGCATTGAGAGTTGTGAATGGCTCTGAATCCGAGCGAGTATGTATTCTGTCAAATGGAAGAGATGTCTCTGGAAATAGGTTGTCGACAAGTTATGTTAGGCTGCCATGCGCTCAGCATATATAAGCCTATCCAGGTGCTGAGATTAACGCATAAGGCCTGGGGCAGCGATACAGCAGGATACAGCTAACTACAGGTTGTCTGGATCCAAATCGCAATGTTTACAATTATAGGCTGGAGATGTACCAGGAATTGACAAGCTGGTAGCGTCTGATAATCTCATGAGTGGGCTATCTAGTATGAGTGCGTACTCAAGTATGCTGGTTGGACCAGCTCGTGTGAGCAATGCAAGATTGAGCCCGATCGCGTACGATCGCATTGTGACGTCACGTAAAGCTGCCAAGGCGGACCTTTTCTCTCACTCTAACGTCGACATTCGACGTGTATATGTATTGAGCCTGCGACGTCTTTGCCGCATCGCTACCCTCCATTCTTTCAGTTTTCGACCTCCCATTCGCGCCTGGAGGCCCGTGGATCACCAACATCCATGGCGCACATAGCAGATATCGTTGCGGAGGTAATCGAGCAACGAAAACTCGATGGAGACACCCCCGACGGACATCGTCAAGAAGGCACGACAGCATCGGCGTCTATGCCCAGCAGTGCTGACGCTACTCCACGCCTACATACCAACGACCTACCCCAACGACCTCGAGCGCCAGACACACCTTCGACGAGAACGGGCCCACCGCGTTTCCTATCCTACAATTACTCCAACCCTGGCTCCCCTAATGCATCCCGAAGCAACTCCAAACATGAAGATAATGGCCCGACCGACGGAAACGACGTAACCGAGCATGGCGAATGGCCATTTCTACCTCCAGACGCGTCAGAGTTCCGTGACGCGCTGGAGGTCAGGACACCATCGGATAGGAAAGGCAAGAAGAAGGAGTCCTCGCGCGACAAACACAATGGCCGCAGATGGTTCCAGGAATCGCCCCGCGAAGAGCGTGACGGATTCAACTTCGAAACCCCCACGGCGCCAGCATCCATCCAGGACCACGGCCTCAGCGACACCGAATCGATTTCCCGACTCCCTCCTTCCGGCCTCCGTCGCACCTCCTCCGTTCCAGAGCAACGCAAGCAAAGCAATCCCAAATGGGGCCGGTTACGCGCCCTCATGACCAACGTAACGCCGAGCACCAACCCTCGCAGCGCTGGCACCCAGGGAGTCCAGGCCGTATCCGGACACTCCGTCAACATCACCGATGAGCTTATTACAGGCGGTCTATCCACCCTTATGCTTCGCTTGTGGCATGAACGCGACGAGAATGACCAGAGACGGATCCCAGTCTTTTTCCACCGACTCCGTTTACGCATCAGCGACAGCCTACATCCTCTCCATGGCCACAAGACTGTGTTCCGCATCGAATGCGAGTATGGGCCGGCGCGTTGGGTCATCTACCGACAACTGAAGGACTTCATATCCCTCCATTATCACTATAGCTTCTCCAACGCCTACCGCCGTAACGTGGAAAATATGCCGGAGTTTCCGAGGACCAGTGAGTTATGTTCAAGACCACGCTCCCACTTTATTCATGACACACATTAGGTATACCGTATCTCAAGTTCCTGCAGAAGGAGGGTAAAGAGAAGGGCAAGCATGTCGACCACGCAGAGTTTGCTCGTCTCCAGCGTGAAGCGCTTGAAACCTATCTGGTTGACTTGATACGCGCCGTCGTATGTTACGTCCACTTTCACTCGCCTGTTGTGCTAATGTACGTTTAGATGTTCCATCCTGCTACCAACCGCCTTGCCGGATTCCTAGAAATCAGTGCTCTCTTCATCCAGCTTGCTGGGTCTGGGAATCAGTCAAAAGCAGGAGAGCTCCGCATTGAGGCGGTCGAGCCGAAGCCAACTGGCGGCTGGGGCCGCAAGGGTGTAGGTTGGCGGGCAAAGAGGGAATTGCGCTGGTGTGCACTACGGGATAGCTATCTTGTCGCGCTTCAAGAACCTGGGGAGGTGTGTTTCCTGTTTGTCTGCTTTTCAGCTTGACTGAATGCATACCCAGCTGGATGTATGGGACGTATTCTTGTTCGACAGTGACTTCAAGATCGAACGGCCGACACGCTACTATCGCCAACTTCATCTGCGACACAACGAGGATGATAACCCGGAAGAGCACCCGAACTCAAACTCGATGGATTCCGAAAGGCGATCTATGCTCGGCTCATTCAAGAGCAAGATTACGAACCACTTGCGAAGGAGTACATCGCACTCGCGCATAGATGGACTTCCTCGGAGTAGACGTAGCTCGAGTTCCTCTTCCTCTGGAAGCTCGGTTTCCTCCAGGCCTCCTACGCCCTTGCTCGACCCATCCACGAATGTTGATCCTCTGAGTGAGCCAGGAGAAAAAGACGATCCAAAGTGGATCGACAGTAAGAAGAAGAAGCGAAGCCCGAAAGATGTATCGCGCCATACATTTTACATCTCGAACTCACAGATGCGGTTGAGGGTCACGGCCAAAAACGAGGTCGGTGTATGATCACACTGTTCTATTCAAGGATGCTTACCTTTACATAGCGCCAAATGCTTCAATGGATTGCTGCTTTGGAGCGTGTGGCAGCTCAGTGCCATTATACTGGCCAAAATCGGTTCGATAGCTTTGCTCCAATCCGTCTGAACGTGGCAGCGCAATGGCTTGTTGATGGTGTAAGTCACCTAACGCCAAAGTCTTGCTCTTCTTATTGATCTCATTCTAGCGCGATTACTTCTGGAACTTATCTCGCGCTATCTTACTGGCGAAAGAGTCGATCTATATTCACGACTGGTGGCTGTCTCCCGAGTTGCAGTTGCGCCGTCCAAACAAGGATCGCTATCGGCTCGACCGATTGCTGGAGCGGAAGGCAAAGGAAGGCGTCAAGATATTCATCATCGTGTATAAGGAAGTCTCCAGTAGGACGACGCCAACGGACAGCAAGTAAGTCGTTTTGACCGGCTGGGTTTCTAGCGGCTGATCCTGCTCAGCTATACGAAGCAGACGATGATGTCGCTCCATCCTAATATCATGGTGCAACGCTCGCCGTCTCACTTCCAAACCGGTACATTTTACTGGGCCCATGTAAGCACGCTATTTCATGCAGTATATGCTTGCTCATCGTTTTGCAGCACGAGAAGCTTTGTGTGATTGATCAGACCATTGCCTTCATGGGTGGATTGGATCTGTGCTTTGGCCGGTGCGTATCGAACCCCTGTTATTTAGATTTTTTCCCCTCATCTGTCGCACAGCTGGGATACTCCTCAACATTCCATAACAGATGATGGCGAAGACACAGGCGCACCTGAAGTTTGGCCAGGGAAGGATTACAGCAATGCCAGAGTACTCGACTTCCATACTCTCAACCGCCCTTTCGACGACATGTACGACCGAACCAAGGTCCCCCGCATGCCGTGGCACGATGTAGGGATGCAGATCGTTGGGCAGCCTGTTCGTGACCTTGCCCGCCATTTTGTCCAACGGTGGAACTACTTGCTTCGCATCAAGAACCACAGCCGCGCGATGCCTTTCCTTATCCCTCCCTCAGACTTCCGTCCGGGTGAGCTCAGCGAGCTCGGACTAACTGGGACTTGCGAGATGCAAATCTGTCGCTCGGCCGGACCGTGGTCACTTGGGACGCCGGATAGGATTGAGCATTCCATTCAGAATGCATATCTCAAAGGTTAGTTGAACGTCTCACTCTGCGAATATCGGTCTCATCAACTTCAACAGCCATTCAAATGTCGGAGCACTTCGTCTACATCGAGAATCAATTCTTCATAACCTCGTGCGTGTCCATGACTGTTACCAAATTTTAGCTCATCTTTGATAGTACGGTGGTCAACGACGTGAAGGTAGAGAACAAGATCGGTGACGCCCTTGTGCACCGTATCATTCGCGCACACAGGGATAAGACTCCGTGGAAATGCTGCGTTGTGATACCTCTCCTCCCTGGGTTTGCCTTCCCTCTCGACCATACAGATGCCAGCTCTGTCAGTACTCTTTCTCCCTATTCCAGCACTTCACTCATGTTGGGGCAGATTCGTCTCATCCTTGAATGTCAAAACCGTACCATCGGCCGTGGACCGAATTCCATATTCTCTAGGCTTAGGAAAGAGGGCATCGATGTGAGCACACGTATTTCGCAAATTGACAGAGGGCTTGACATGTTACGTAGCCTGATGATTATATCACCGTGTTTTCTCTTCGAAATTGGGGCAAGCTTCGAGATGTTTTGCATAGCGAACAGGTTTGTGGTTTCCCTGTAATTTCATGCACAACAACTCACGTTCTTAGGTCTACATTCACGGCAAAGTATGCATTGTGGACGATCGCTTAGCTATCATTGGGAGTGCGAACATCAATGAGCGTTCCCAACGGGGCGATAGGGATTCCGAACTTGCCTCGGTCATTCGAGATACAGACATGATTGACAGGTATTTGTATTCTCAGTGAGAAAACATCGTCAGTGGACTGACATCGAACAGCACCATGGCGGGGAAGCCGTTCAAGGTTGGGAGGTTTGCGCATACCCTCCGCGTCCGCCTCATGCGCGAGCATGCCGGGATCGATGTCGACAATCTACACGAGGACTACGACATGCACGAGCCTGCTGCACCAGAGGGAGAGGAAGCGCCTGTGTCTTCAGCAACTACCGAACAGGGAGCTCATGGTACTCATGATGTCGGTGCGCCTGTTGTCAAAACCGCCGAAAACCCCCTTGCGTCTGCGGCACGTACAGGGATAGATGGCGTGGAGACTGGTCTGTAAAGCTCATCACCCCTCATCTGCCTTGAAACTGACTGCTGCTCAGCGATACATGGCGCAGAAGAAGTGATTTCGAAAGAGGACGCGGAAGTTGAACACGAGATAGGAATCAAACCCAACTCTGTTGGCGATGAGACTCTCAACGAGGAGCGTCAGACATACACTCGCGATGGCCGCAAAGTCCCTGGCTTTGCCGACTCAGTTGTCCCCACAACGGAGGAGAAGATCGTGAATAAGCAGATCGGTGGCGCGCTCGAGAGGGAGAAAGAGGTCGGAAAGTATGTTCCAGCTGAGCCACGTACTTCCGATGGGGATCTCTTTGGCGCTCCGGCGGATGCCTCTCGGTCAGCGAAGTCAGATAACGCACCGCCGCAAGCTCGTTCGGGTGTTGACGACGCGGACGAAGAAGAGAAGATGGCGCCCCGGGCGCGTTCGACCATCCGTCGCCATCTACAAGCCAAGTTGAGTAACAAAACCTGGACCGTGCCGACCGTTCGACCGCAGTTCGATAAGGATTCATTCGAGGACCCTGTGGTGGATCACTTCTGGGAGGATATCTGGCTCGCTGCGGCAGTCCACAATGTCCGTGTATCCTCTGTTTTTCGAATGTTCAGGTTATTGATTCAATTGGCAGACGGAGATCTTCCGCAAGGTATTCCATGCGATCCCGGACGACCTTGTCACAACCTGGAAGCAGTACAAGGAGTTTGTGGTGCATCACGAGAGGCTCAGCAAACCGGTAAGGTCCATCGGACTATGAGTGTCAGGAATCTGAATCGTGTTGCAGCCGCGAGATACAAACACCCCGGACGCCAACGGCAGAGTCCCTTCAGAGGTTGGCGACACCAACGCCAGTGAGGCCGGCCTGACTGTGGACGGACAGTCTGAGGCGCAGGAGAGTACCACCGACCTGAATGGCGAAGAGGGACGCCCCCGAGCACGATCCCGAGCAGGCAAAAATGCAGTCGAGCCATTCACAAGGGCTGAGAGGGATGAAATGGAAAAGCTACTGTCTGAACTTTGCGGACACCTTGGTACGCATACCTTGTTGCTTCGCAGTACGACGATGATGCTGATCACCTCATATAGTGCTCTATCCTACGCGTTTCTTGGAGGGCGAGGATGTTGCGAACAATTTCTTGTTTAACGCTGATCGGTATGATATCTTCGTCGCGCTCCGCGCGAATTCCTGCTCACAATTTGATGCAGGCTTCTTCCTTTGCCAATCTATGACTGATGTACCACACATTCATTCCTTATTTTCTTGATATCTTACAAGCACAGTAATGCGTATTTCTCACGGACTGAGGCTTACAGTAATACGCGAGGTTATGGTGTACACTAAATACAACGGATGATGCTTCGGATACCCCATTTCACCTTTTCTGCTTCCATGCGTTGCGCTAGTACATAAGTGCCGCGTCGATGTCGCAAACAAAAGGTGATCGGATGGCTTTGTGCCATTGTTAGCCTAATATGGTAATTTATTTGTTTCAGATCGGAGGGTCTGGTTTAATTTTTTTTCTTGAATTTTGGATTTGCATTTTTGTACCAATGAGCCTTAGCTTTATTACCTGGGCCGGCTGATGGTCGTGAGTACTACAGAAGCGTTGATTGTATTCTTTGACCCGCAACGAGAAAGAGTGCCTGTTGCAGTAGGGAGCCTACATGGCTGAGTTTATCGATTTGCCGCACCGTATCGATCCCAATAATTATTGTCATATGTACACTGAACTTTAGCAAATCAGACTCATCAGTTTCGATAACAACAAGTATACTAGTCATCGTTCCGCTGCACTCATCTTAGCTGCAGACTGACCCGCGCGGCGCCCAAACACTGCCCCTGCCGTCAAACCACTTCCGCCTGGGTAGTTGCCATAAAATAGCCCTCCTACCATCTCTCCTGCACAGAATAACCCTGGGATGGGAGATCCGCTTTGATGCATGACACCCGCGGTTGTTGGGTCAATGAGGAGACCACCAAACGTGAACGTCACGCCACAGGCAACTTTGACGGCGAGAAAAGGTGCTTCGTCGATTGGCAGCGCCCAGTTGGACTTCCGCGGAATGACGGTCGGGGCGTCCACTCCATCCTTCACGGACGGATCCCATTTTTTCTGTGGGGAGGCCGTTTGCGAGTCACGCGCGCAAGTGTTGTACTCTTCGAGGGTCTCCAGGAATGTATCCACGGATTCGAGACCTTCGCCTACTAGGGCTTCAGCCAACTGGCGAGGCGTTAATGCGGTGATTCGCTTCACGATGGAATCATCGTATTCCTCCTTGCGGAGCATGTCGATAGTCTTCTTGTCCCAGACTTGGAACGCATAGCCACCAGGCTGGTGCAGGATTGCGCGCCCAAACTTTGCGTATGTGTAGTTCCGGAAATCCTCTCCTTCGTCGACAAACCGCTCACCCTTGGCGTTGATCATGACGCCTAGTGGATACCCAGACTTGGTGTACTGGTTCGTTAACTCTCTGTCACCAGAGTCATCCGCGGCATTGGCGTCCCAGCAGGTGCTATGACACCCGGACAGGTCACCAGCCATCACAGCACCCAACTTGGTAGCGAGACGCATGACTTCGCCAGTGTTGAACGGGGTCCCGCGAACCTGGCAAAAGCGGGATTACCGCGAGATATCACCGGGGAATGCTATTTTAACTTACTTTAGCCTTTTGCCATTCTATCCCTAGGTACTGTGAGCGAAGTGTGGGGCTCGACTCGAAGCCCCCCGCAGCAAGAATGACCGAAGGAGCACGGACGGTCAGGTCGACCCTTCCATTTCTCTGTACCACGACCCCCGTAATCTTACCCTGTTCATCGACTTGGATGTCCTGGCACGATGCGTTGAACCAAACTTCGACTCCAGCCTTGGCGAGAGCCCTCTGATGTGCTGCAATAAGCCCTTTGCCCCCTTCTTCGACCGATAATACCATTCCTCCCCAGAACTTCTGCCTTCCACCCACAGAATAGGCCTGGCGATGGAACGAGAAGACAAAGGGCACCCCCACAGAGTTGGCAAGCCAATCAATCGTCTTCCGGGAATCATCCACAACCACGTTCACGAGGTGTATGTCCGACTGTTGCTGTCCATTAAGGCGCAGGATGTCGCCGGCGAAGTCGTCACGAGTATAGCTATCCATGTCGATCCGGGCCGCCACCTCTGTCGATACCCCACGCACGAGGGGTAGCAGGTCGGTCAAGCCACCGTGGACCGTGCGATGTGCACCAGCTGTGAAGAAGCCATTGCCTCCAACCCATTCCGGCGGGCATTTATCGATCATCAAGACTATTCACCTCGTGAGGAAGTGTGAATACATGGTGGCAGGCTAGAAGTACCTCTTTTGCAGCCAGACTCAACTGCAGATAACGCGGCACAACTACCTGCATGACCAGAACCGACCACAATACAGTCATATAGAAATTCAGCCATGAGAGGATACTCAGAGTATAGGGTCAAGATGGCGTTGATGTGAACTTGATACCACGAGGTATCATTGCTCTACCCGGGTAAGAGTGCAATGACCCTCGGCCAGTAAATCAAACAAATGAACAGCAAGTGAACCTCGAATCCACCTTGGATCCCTACGAGACTCAACGTTGGTGTGCAGGTTGTTGGATTTCTCTGGTCTCGAATGTAGTGTTTGTCGCTTAGTTTGGTGCGAAAATCATGTTGCAGTAAATTGTTGAACCCGCCCATCTCTTCGGTAAACATGGTCATATCTTACAAGGACGCAGAATGTTGGCCGGCATACCACGTCCTCCACTCGCCGGGTTACCCTACCTATGTCAAGCAGCTCAGGATGAGTTTGTGCTAAAACATGTAGGTTTTGAATGATCATTGCATGCTCATACGGGCCGTTGTCGCCCCTCCAAGGTTTCCGTCGAATGTCAAGAAGTTAGCAATAGGCGGCTCCTTTGCTCCAAGGCACTTGAGGATGTCCTGGCCCAGAAGACCCCCGATAATTGCACAAACGGGTGAAAACTCGTGTCGGGCCGTTGTAGCAAGAGATCTGAACATCACAAGTATGAGCAGACAGACACCTTGCACGCGTGAAGAGCTCACGCTGCAAGGTCCGGGGGTAGAACACTGAGTACTTGTTTATTGATTTGTGCCTTGTTAATTAACGCGTTGGCGGACGCTAAGACTTCTGCAGCAGAGTCCTGACTATCCGGAAGTGAGCCGTGTTGGGATTCGTACTCCCATAAACCTGCGAGGGCCGATGGTGAAAATGTTCATGAGTTTTCATTAAAAGGACATACCTAGGACCGCGTATAATGTAGTTGGGTTCGCATTTTTCGTCTGACGCTTTGTGAGGCCAGCCCAGGAATGGTGAATAGCAACATCAAGTGGGCAATACGTAGAAACCGTTCTGGCACTTTGCGCGGAGGTTGTGGCAGCCACACGGTCGCTACCAGTAGCATAAGGTTGGACATTTTGGGCTGCAAATAATGATACATACGGGGCAATGTACTCGTGCGTGAGCAGGTCGCAGAAGATGTATCCAACAAGACCATATGTACCACCACAATAGAACGGGACGTTTTGTTTTCGACATGCTTGATTAAGCCGGATCTTTTTAAAATGATAAAGCCAGCGAATAATGCATTATAGTAGCCATAGACTCACCAGTTCCTCGCGCGTGCCATCGGTCACACAAACCAGGTTTACTGCGGCCAGAGATGCCTCAACGTTCTGTGGTTCTAGTACTGCCGTGGTAGGTACAGCTTCAACCGTAACAAGTGGATTCAAGCTTTCAACTCTCCCTTTTGCTACCAATACTCTCTAAAAGCGGTAAATGTCAGCAAAGTGTGAATACCCACCTCAACTCCGCGCCCCCAGACGCATGCTCACCTTCTTGCCAACATCTTCGTCTCGAAAGAAGAAACCAGCACCAAGGTCTTCCTCAGTTACATCTTCATCGTCCACCATGATTAATTTTCCAATTCCGGCCAGTACAATGTTCTTGATAGTTTCGGTCGCGGTGCCTTTCAAACGAACAACAAGAATTGTGGCATTGCGCATTCTATCGGGAACATCAGCCTTAATTATCCCAAGCGCGTGCTTTGCAGAGCTGAAGCGGTCCGCGCTGCCACAATCACGCACCTCTGTTGTGCTTCAATACCCCACAGCCGAATTTGGCGGTCATATCGACTCTGCTCCTCCTCGGTAAACTCTTTTGAGGCCATGACAATGCGGATTTCCTCTGATCAACAGCAAAGTTTGAGGGACGCGACGTGGTAGTTCACAAGAAAGTAACGGACGCGTCGGTCACACTTGATCATTGCCATAGATTGCCATCACGTTCCCACGGTCCAACAGTGTCACACACACAACAAAGACCGATAAAGAAAATACTCCATAATACTTTACAAGGGTAAGACATAGACATAACACGAAAGGAACGTTAAAAGGATAGTATGTAGTTCAATACGTAAGAGATACAAGCACATTTTTTCAAACGACGCAAACCAGGCGGTGGAGATGGTGAGGTATGAGGGGTATACACAAATCCAAGCACGGGACGGGGCTACAGTAGATAGAAATAAAGACTGAGAAGAGCAGGTGTAAAAGTTGGCCATCTCCAGGATTTAAGCCAGCATGTTCATTCCGTCACCGCTCGACGTTCCATCTCGGTCGTCGTCCAGAAGATAGTTACGCTCAATTTCCGATAAAATGCTGAGGAAGTCCCCTGCGCACAAGTTAGTCGCCATTCCTTGTTATATTCAGAAAGTTACGCACAGAGATAGGCATGGGCGCGGGCAGCCGATGCAGGCGCGGTCTCTGCCTTCCGCACCGCATCAAGCAGCGTCGACGCGACGAAGCGCACTTTGTGGACGAGGCTAGGCCCATTGGTAGCAATGGACTGTATAGGTATACTAGAGCTGAGGGTTAGAAGACAGAATTACTACGCGAATTGAGCAATTACCTGTGTAGAATACTGAGGAGGTTGCTAGCGACCATTTCGCGGGATTCGGCCACCGACTGGTCGTCGATGGCGCCGTGCAGAGCGCTCAAGAGCTCGTCACGATACTGTTCGATGACAAAACGAACCAGCTGCTGGGTGACATAGAGGTTCGCCTGCATAACCAAGAACGGGTTGAGAGCGTTGGCGCGAGAGGCGTTCGGGTTGTCGAAGAAGTCCTTGACCTCAGCGAAGGTAGCTTGGCGAAAGCCTGCCCCACCGAATTCCGGAGGAATATTGTTTGGGGCGTGAGTAGGCTTCAGCCGCAGAGGTTCAGGCGCATGGCTGAGGGCACCCATAATGCGTGTGTAGAGGGATTGAACTTCTTCCAGCCGAGCAGTCGCAAACTGGCCTTGCGGCGGTGAGCGTTTATCCACTCGGATGCGCACCAGGATCTCTCCGAGGAGCGCAAAGAGACGCGAAGTGTAGTTCAGACCGGAGACTAGGGCTGTCTTGCCATGGGGCTGAGGAAGGTACGCGCTAGCCGTAATGCTGGTGAGGAAAAAATTCGGAAAGATCAGCAAGGAGAAACCTCGTAGGTTTGGAGGTGCACTGACTACTCGTCATCCAGTTCCTTCGGGAAATGAACAGTACAGTCTTCGTCACGGAGACAAATTGGCCGCCCGAGAAGGATCGACATGGACTTGTCGGCTGAATACCCCAGAGATCAGAATGCGGGGAAATAGCACAAACCACGCGCTCACGCACCTCCGAAAAGTAACCAGAATACGCGACGCCGGATCTCGCCCTCGATGGGGTCCAAGCCCTCGTACGAGTTTTCTTCGTGCATACGGAGGGTCACCGCAACATGAGCTGCCTCTCCGAAAGCCGCATGCTGTGTAGCATCATGGCCCTCGCAGAAATGGTAGCAGCAGTCACTTAGACATAGTTAGACAGATGTAGCGACTATGGAGGCAAAAACAACGCACAAGTATCTGATGATGACGAGCATCGAGCTGGGTGGGTCGTACGAGGACACTGTAATGAGTCGACTGGCTTCATAGCAAGTCTGCAGGCAAGTATCAGCGGACCGCTCCCCGCCGTACATAATGGGCGCATACCTGAGCAAGTCGCCGGACGGCGGGCCGGTCCATAGGGAGGTAGGAGCGAGGCACTTGTACAAGGGTGCTGGCCACCGTGGACATCACCAAGGCAAAGAACAGCGGATCACGCTCTTCTCGTCGCGCATGGAGGTCGGCCATGAAAGATGGCCTGTGAATGCATGGGGTGAGGGGGTAAACGAAATCGAAGAAAAGAGCGATGACAAGAGAGAGCGTGTCCCGAGGCGCGATTTCCTCGAGCCGATGTGGGCGGTAGTTCTGAGCGAGTGGAGGGAAGCCAACGGGCGGTGAGAGCAAGGATTGTTTGTAGGACCAATTGTTGAAAAAATTATAGTTGTTGAACGGGTCGGGCTGAGGGGATTCTGACTTGGGAGACCCAAGCAGGCTAGACGACGCATCTGAGTGGAAAGAACCACTCGGGAAAGTATGATAGGTGTCAGCGGCAATTGGGTATCGCGACGGCGGGATGCTGATGGGGACACTGGGCAACCCAGGTGACATGGACGAATCCATGTACGAGCCACTGCGAGCGCTGAGCGGTGGTGGGGTCACGAGTGTGTTTGAAGACACTGCGCTAGCCGGAGAGACCGATGGCTCGGGGGCTGCCGCCGCTTGTGCTTGTGCTTCTTGCAGGCGACGAAGATAGAGATTTGGGGGACCCCTACGTTTGAATTGAGCACGCTTAACGGAAGGCAACCAATTGGCTAACCTTTTCTTGGGAACATACTGGAAAGTACAAGCAATTCCTTCACAAGGTATCAGAGAGAGGTGGATGCAACGGGGTTCCCGCCGAGCGTACCCAACGTGACGCAGTGCTTGCAGGACGATGACTTGTCTTCTGGGTTCTCGCGAGCACAACGCACTTCTGTCGGAATATTAGAGACAGCTTGGACAAAGATGGAGAGCAAGATGTACTTCTCGATCTGCACGCGTCACAGCCTGGGAGAGGTTATCATCAGTACTTGTGTGAACGGAGACAACGGAATGGATGTCGGGCTCAGAGGTCCGGCGAGGAACTGAAAGATGGGAGGATCGGAGCTCACTTTGAGATTGGCGCCTGTTGGAATTGTCAGTACAGAGTTAATCGCATAGCAGGGTCTGATTGACATGATGGACAGTGAGCGAAAATGCGGGGTTGGGACGGATGGAAAGTGTGAAAATGCGGGGTGAAAGCTGAGTGCAAGAGGCAAAGTTGTGCATGGGAACTGATGGCATAAACCATCACGCGGCGAAATCTCGGAACGGGGGTGGCGGCGAAAGTGAAGGCAAAACACGTACTTGCGTTTGCCTGGAATGCCTGGACCACCTTTCGAGTTCGTCGCGTCGTCCGAGGGCGGGGTGGCGGATGAGTCGCGGCGGGCGGCGGGCATGGTGCATAAAAGGTGTAAAAGGTACACAGAGTTCACTGGCGGGGAGGGCAAGGGAAGGGGAAGGGCATGCAGATGGCAACGACACACGCATATTTAAGCCATGCGGGGTCCACCGTCTTCGGACGCTGTTCGAGGTCAAAATCAGCAAACCTTCAGAATCCCAGATCTGGGCCATGGCCACGAGTTACGATCAGGAACAGGCCAACCCTTTTAATTTTTGCTTTGGACCCAAACCTATTTTCTGCAGAATTTTAACTTTCCTAATACGAATTTCTATCAGTCCTTCACGCGGATCACGGGACTCGTTTTAAACAGGCGTTCTCAACGACAAGTGCGAGTTTACCGGTACGGATAGCCTTCTGCAAGAGCCCCCGAAAGAGTACGACCGCGGGGCACACCTCAAAACCAACTCAAACCCACGCTAAGACCACGCTACGCCCCAAATCTCACGCTTTGAGTAAATCATATCTCCTGCCGTGCGAGTCCGTCGTATATCGTCGTATATCGTCGCCAGTTACGACCGCCGTGCCTCGTAAACCATGTCCCCACAACGACACTCACCTCTGTTGACCTCGTTCTGGCTTTCCGGAATCACTCAGTGATAGATACGTGCCTAAGTAGGTACTAATTACTGAAAGCTTGTCGGTCGATAATTCTTCATTATACACCTTCCCACTTCTCAACTATCTTTCATTGGGCGGAAAGGCGGCCTAGATCGTTTGCAAACGCGAGAGATATTCTCTTCGCGCTTCCCTACTGCGTGCATAGTCGTACAACACGTAAAGCCTCGCCGCGTACCCGTCTCGGTCGCGGTCTCCGCTTACTGGCACACACACTGGCTAGCCGTCCGTAGCATCAAGCAACGTAACTCAAAATACCAACAATCCACTTGAGCAATACAAATTGAAATGCGAGCAAAAGAGACTCGCCGGCAAACTCCCTGAATCAGTCGGACAATAGCAAGGTTGGCGAGCCATGCAACCTACCCCTTATGTACTGCATGCATCCTTCATTATCATACTGACCATACCATCCCCCAGAAATTAAACCCTCCGAGTCTGGATGCGTTGTCAGGCTTCAAGCGGACTGATAGCAAGCAGATGGTATGCGAGCGGCATTCTTCGCAAATCTACGCTTCGCAGGTTTGTGACTGGACTGGGCATGAAGGGAACAAACGGGGTTTCTATGAAACCAACCCTCTCACCCATAACCTCTGAATCATTACAGTTATACCACATCGAGACATCGGCAGTACTGTCTTGTACATCGAGTGATGCCAGGTGACGCTGAGTGCAAGCTCTGCATCGGGCCGGACACTTACGGACCCTTTCACGCTCTCAGTAAACAAGTTCCCTGGATACTTGTGCACCTGAATCCATTATCCTCGCGTGTTGTTTCCATATTGTAGTAAGGAGAGACACCGTAGCTCCCGTAACATCGCCTCCGTGTCGTCGTGGCCCAATTTCCCCTGCCTGAACAACGCGACGACAGCCTCCGAAATGTCCTTGCGCAACTTGACGTGTTCTCTACTGAGCCACCCCTCATTCCGACGCACAAGTCGATTCCAAAACCTATACGCGTAAGACGGCTGTCCGGCATCGAGAGCACACTGCGCTGCGAACTTGCCCAGCCCGGGAGACTTGGCGAAACCTTCTGTGTGAACACCCGTAGCTATCCTCAACAGATCCTCGAATTTCTCGGCCCGCGTCTCTAGAGGTGCAGACTTTGCCTGAAGGGCATGGTGATGTATGAGGTCGGCTAGCGTCTTGCCTGTAACCCTGACGTCGAGATGGTCTGCTCGCAGAAGGAGACGCTCAACGAGCTCTGATTCTCCCGCCTCGAGTGCATGGTGCAAGACGGCCCCGAACGTCACACCGTTTGGCCGTAGTCCTCGCTCCGCCATCTTGTCAATCATATTCGCTGCACGATGCGGGTCCTTCTCCGCGAGAGATTTGATCACCGTCGTCACAGCATGTTCGTCAGGCGCACGTCCCGAGCGCGCATGAGACCGAAAATGCTCTCGATAGAGCTGAAGCGCCTTTCCCGACCAGCCCACCAAAAAGTATGCCCTCACGAGTGCCGTCAAATGGTGTTGGTGCGACGCAGAGAAAGGTCGATGAACAGTTTCGTATTTCTCGATGATGTCCCGTATGAGTTCGCCATGCGCAGCGGCGTCGGCAGTTGCATTCGGCTCGTCGACCAGCTTGGTCTGTATGTGCCGCAGAACGCGCACCATCCGAAGCATGACCCCAGGATCGCCCGTTATGAGCTCGCAGTCGTCCTCATCGCTGTATTTGAGCCAAAGTGCAATCGCGCACTCGATGGAACGACTTTCAGCGGCAATGGCGATGATTCCAGCCCTGTGAGAAAGAGGTGGGAGTACGTCTTCCTTTGCTAAATGTCGAAGCAATCGTCGTGCAGCATGGGACCCTGCCGCTCGTCTATGAAGACCTTGCAAGATCCAGAGGATAGCGTTGGGAGGTGGCCATTTATTTGATTCACTTTCCGGATGCCTGAAGAGCTTGAGTGCGAGGTCAATATAACCCTCGCGCTGAAAACCGGCATAGAGACGATGGGCAGCAGCTTCTGGGACAGTCTGGTATTCCTCCAGGGTGTTGTAGAGTCGAAGGGAGGCTTCATGGATATGTTTATGGCGAGTTTCGACACCACGGAGGACCGTCGAGTGCGCGATTTCGTTTATGGTTGGACGTGCGGCGGAGGGTATAGATGACTCCTTGCGCCCACGAAGCGTGAATGTGAGAAGTTCTGCAGCCTCGTACGTCCAATTGCAGCGCAAACAGGTTTTCGCCAAAGTGAACCCCAATATGATGCCCAGGTCTTCTGTATGCGAGAGCGCAGGGACGGATTCGGTGTGCTCTTTTTGAAGAAGGATTTGGAATATTTCGACTGCCTCGGAGTCCATACCCTCCTGGAGGAGGTAGCGGATGTGACTCGTCGTCTGCTGGAGGAGGGACCAAACGGCGGTGGGTTGGGTGCTGGTAGCGGTGGGGATCTTCTCAAGATGGACAAGTACACCCGGCTGGATGAGCGATAGCATTTCTTTACACGAGTCGGCCCTCTTGTATGCACTGCACATTTTGGAGAAGATGGGCAGGAATTCGGACAAGTCCAATTGATCCCAGCTCTGGAATGTGACCAAGGCTTCGTTCGCGAAGCGCATGGTGTCGGCGCTATCCATGTTGTTGAATTCTGGAGATGATATGAATTTGCGAATCTTGCGCTTCGTTGGCGGACGCGTGAAGAGACTGGGGGATGGCGAATTCGAGTTGGAGGGAGCCACGGACGCGTCTTGTTCTGCGGGTAGGAGGGCTGCACTCTGCTGGGAGTAGTCGACGCGTTGTTTAGGTGTGCGTAGCTGCAGTTTGGGGGAGGCGTGGACTGCCATTCTCGAGAAGACGCGTGCAATGGTTGGCGTTGTGACATGGTACAAATGTCGTCGACAAAGAAACATGGGATTTAACTGGAACAATATCAACAGGCAACCAATGATGACGGTGCACACCACACACAGCATTCCCGCTTTCCGCGTCTCCGTGATTCCCTCTGAACAACGACGCCTCGGGTTCACTTTCGAACTTCGTCGGCGAGTCCGCGTTGACGCTGGTGGGTTAGAGGAAAGATCGGCGATCACCTCCGGCCCGAGCATCCACCGCTTGCGCTCGTACGGCCATGGGCCAATCCCAGTCTTCTTCCTCGGCGGCTGCCCCACCGAAGGCCCTCCATGTTTTGCGAGTGACCCCGTCTTCTCCAGCCTCCCACACATCCATCGAGCCATTCTTTGACTTCGTCGTCGGGTACGACGGGGATGCAGCCATGTCCCATTCCACTGTGGATGTAGCCGAGCTCGAACGGATCGTGGAGGCACACGAAAACCGCACGCTGAATCTGCTCGTATGGAACAGCAAGGACCAGCAAACCCGAGGCGCGTGAACAGACAAACTCGTGGACGTATCCTGACGCAAGTCTCTCAGTTGTACCCATTGTTCCATCACGCGTATGGTCGCAAGGTTCCTCTCCTCAGAATTCACAGCCATCTCTCCTCGGCTTAAGCATGCGAATATGTGAACCTGAATATGCGCTGGATAACGTGTGGCATGTCCTGGACGTCTCAGAGGGCAGCCCTGCTGAAAGCGCTGGGCTTGTACCCTATGGTGATTATATCACCGGATGGTCAGGAGGGATACTGTCAGCAGAAAACGATTTCTATGATTTAGTTGAAGCAGTAAGCATCTCTTGTCGACTTGCTCGTCAAGCTCATTTTGTGCAGCACGTCGACAAGCCCCTACGTGTCTACGTGTATTCTAGCGACTTTGAGTATGTCTAATGTAGGAAAGTTTTTATCAACCGAGATTGACAGCATCCTAGCGCTCTTCGAGAAGTTGTACTGGTTCCCAATCGCCATTGGGGTGGGCAAGGGCTCCTGGGATGTGTATTCGGGTAAGGAGCCAATTCGTCTCCAAAACCATATTCACATTCGTTATTTCAAGATACGGTCTGATTCACAGAATACCTCCGCGATCTACAAGCCACGAGAGTGGCACGCTTCCTGCGGAAGAATATGAAGACCAAACTTTCTTCGTGCCTGTCGACGACCCCCGTCACAAGATACAGCACAATCATTACTCCTCATCAGCCCATCCTCACCCTGGCACGTCTCGCAGCCCCGAAAGCGAGGGCAACCATCGTCCAGCGAGCCAGGCACCCCCAACATTCTCCTTTTCTCGCAGGAGTACGAGCTCAGGTATGAATGGGTCCGTGGCTATAGTATTTGGTGTACTGAATGACAAAATAGACTCTGGACGTACCACACCCGTTGGCAAACAAACACCCTCGGTTTCAGTTCCATCTTCTGGTTATGAAACCGACGAAGGCTCGGTGGATAACGCTGCAACTTCGCAGAGTAGCCTTACAAGCGTTGAATGAGTGGAATTCCACGGTGGGTCGGCATAGTTGGTGTTATATATTGTATCGAGTAGCGTTGTGTCCACACGGCACGACCACTGACTTTGCAACGCATGTTAGTACATATCGCGGTTAGCTACGGCCCGTCGCAGAAGCAAAGCAGTCAGTCAGATGGTATGATATCTTGCAAATATGGCCTTCGAATGACAACGTGCGTCTTTCTATCACACGATTCAGAAAATAGGCTGGGGCCTTCAGCGCGCTTTAGCGTCTCAGGAAGCATTTTAGAAGTTATACAAGAGTCCGACAGCCTGACAATAGCAAGCCCCATTTCGTGTGTTTCGCCCGCATCTCGTTCGACCTAAAACTGGTGGCTGTAGCGCTACAATGCTGCGCTGAATAGAATACCTTGTTAACAACAGTCGACACCAGCCCAGACTGCCGTGCAGAGAACCTCCCGAAAGCCCGGCGTCTCTACGACGACGGGGATTATCAAGGGTTTATTTTACTCGGAAAGTGCGGGAAAAACCAACTCCATTTCTTCCGACGTCCGCAGTGTCATACCCTCTCTTTTCACCGCTCGAGCGTACTTATATACGTCCATACGCTTAGACATCCCTTCCCCACCTTCTTCCCCACTTCAGTTTTGCCTCCCATTGGAAACATGAAGTACTCCGTACTGACACTGCTTGGGTGTGCAGCTCCGGCGCTGGCTGCCTTTGGCATCACTGGGTCGGATCCCGTTCTTGCCGACACCGGTGCAGGTCTGGTGGTAACAAGTATGTCGTACGCATAGCTGGAACGACCATCATTCACCAAAAATTCCAGTTGATGGAAGTAATGGAGACATCACATCCTTGAAGCTGGACGACACAGAGCTACAGGACCAGTCAAAGTACACGCACCTCAGCTCTGGACTGGGTTCCGCGACCGTCACATCTTCAGTCGACGGCGATGTGGGGATTGTCACCATCTCTACCGACACGATTGTGCGTTTCGCCAAAGCGCTGTTAGAGTTTTGCCTACTTATTGGTTCTAGACGCACTACTACATTATTCGGTCAGGCGAGAACACCGTTTACATTGGTACGCACGCGTCGGCGGAGCCCGAGGTCGGTGAGCTGCGCTTCATCGCGCGACTCAACAAGGATTCTCTGCCTAATGGCATCGCCGAGTCCGAGGTGGACGGCGGTTCCACTGTCGAAGGTTCCGATGTTTTCCTTGTTGATGGAGAGACGCGATCGAAGTTCTATTCCAGCGTAAGCATTTCCTTTTTGGAATCTGACATGCGGCACAAAAATGACCTTGCCCTATTCGAATAGGTTCGCTTCATTAGTGATCCCAACGACCGGCGCGGCTCGACTTGGCTCGACTTCGATCAAAAGCCGAGCCGCTTGTCCGGTCAAGCCATATTAGGTGCGCCGACCTGACCGGAAGTCACGACTTGGGGTGACTTGGGCTTCATTTTGCAGGGGCATGCAACAGCTGGTATTCTACAGTGCTAGGTGGTTTAAAGCACAGTAACAAGGGTCATATGGTATTATATGACATTCATTGCTAATTTCACAATGGTCTAAGCACTCCATCATCTCTGCCAAAGGAGCACACTCGCACTCGTTAGCTTCTCGGGAGCAATAAATGCGGCAAGTTTAATCGAAAATATTGCGTAATTGTCCATAATTAAAAGCCAATTTATTTGGGTCGATCAGAACCTGAGGCGCGCCAGATAGCTTTGCGCACGGGTTTTCTTGCCTTGTGGATATGCTACCAGCCCTTGAACATCATTCTCAGTGTGGCTGATATGTAACTTTAGGGCAGGAGGCTGTCGTTAGCTATGCGTTGAGGTGGGCGTGAATTTGTAGCCAAAGTCACAACCGGAGTCACTTGCGGTCACTTCAAAGTCACCTTTGGCGGGCCGGTCAGCCGATAGGCACGGCCTGACTTCAAATTGACTTGGCTCCGGCAAGTCGCGACTTGAGGTCGGTCGTTGGGATCACTACGCTTCATTGAGGACCAAGTACATGGCGTGACAGGAAGTGGTGTGGGAGCGTACATAATCGTCCCAGGTGTTGGTTACGAGACCTCGTCCGGTGGTCCCTTCTTCCGCGGTACGTTCTCATCATCCTTTTGTGTCCTTCATTAGACTCATAATTGTAAATTCAAAGACATTGACAACCAGGGCACTTCCCAACAAGAGGTTTACTTCTACATGAATTCGAACCACGAACAAACTGAGTCATACCGTACTGGATTTTTTGGACCGTAAGTGACGGGCCTTTCAGTGCGGATGCCGCGTTTCTCATACGCACACACGCACTATAGGTATGCACTAGCCATCACTGATGGAAGCGCACCTTCTGGTGATCTGGATACCAGCTTCTTCGACGACCTCGACCTGGAAGGCTACGTCGGTGCGTCCGGCCGCGGTTCTGTCTCTGGTTCTTACTCGGGCGTCGCCGACGACTTCGAGGTCACCATTGGCTTTTCGGTGCGTTTTTCACCGTTTTTACATCAATACTAGAGACTTCCGCGGCATATGCTAACATATGGCCTTCGAATTCCAGAACGACGATGCGCAATATTGGGTTTCTGGCTCTGGGTAAGGCCCCCTGCATGCTATTATCCTGAAGCTGCCTTTTCGGCAAGATTTTGACTCCCCACCCAGCGGTTCTTTCACTAGGGACTCAATGAAGCCCGGAACATACACCGCAACGCTATACCAAGGCGAGCTTGAGGCTGGCACTGGCGAGGTTACCATTTCAGCGGGCGGGACAGCGAGCCTTGATCTCGAGTCCTCCCTTGACCTTCCTGAGACCATCTGGTCTATCGGAGCCGTTGACGGCACTCCAGCTGGTGTAGGCCAAATTGACTCTCCCGTTTTGGATTGCTCTGATTATAACCAAAGTTGCTCAACGCGGACTTGATCGAGAAGATGCACCCGTAAGTCTAAATACTCGAGGCCTCGTGTAACAGTGCACGCGCTCTCGACCATGCGATCTAACAAGCCCTGTTTCTTTCCTTTGTCTAGTTCTGATGACCGGATGGCTTCTTGGGGTCCAGTCACGTTCACAGTCGGTTCCAGTTCAGACTCTGAGTTCCCCATGGCACAATGGCAATCGGTGAGTTCAGAAGCTAGTCCATACAACTCCATGTCTCGTTCCTCGCATTGTTATCGATAAAGAGAGGATTTCGTACTAAAACTGGCGTTACTTTCCACAGGTCAATGAACCGACGACTATCTCGTGGACACCGTCATCCAGTGCTGATATTGGTATCATTTCCGGCCCGGTTCACTTTCAATGTTGTTTTTGACTCTGTTTCTCTTCTAGGTGAGCGTACTCTTCGCATTCGCACGACCTCTGCATTTGCAAGCGGTCGTCCCAGCATTACTGTCAACGATTGGTCTTCCGACACGCCCGAAGGTGCGTCTTCATCGTGGAAATTAGTTCCACATTCTGATACTTTTCTGCTCGTTTAGCTCCGACTAAGATCGACTCTCGCGGGTCAGTGTGGTCATACAACATTTTCGATATTTTCTAAGAATACCCACAGGGTCACTCGAGGCACCTGGCGCGGTCTTAACCAAGTTTGTATGTGGCGTTTAGTTAGTTCACATTTCCCACGCCTGACGCCTCATAATAGACGACTTCGTCATCCCCGAGGGTACGCTCACTGAGGGCGAGAACAAGATTGAAATCAACATTGCAAGTGGCAGCAGCTCGGACGACCCATATCTCTCGCCAAACGTTGTGTTCGACTCTGTCGAGCTCATTTGAGCATGGGCGGCCCTTACCGTCCGATCTCCCGCATAGATTGGCACGCAGGATCACTTACTCGTTTGTATACCCCACGGTTCTTTACATGTGAAGAGCCCAATGTATTCTATTCTTCGCAACAATATCATATATAGCCCCCAGAGCGTTTTCATTCCGAGTAAAGAAGGCAAGTGACCACAAAGGCGCTCCGTTACTTCAACATGCTCCGGAAATCATTTTGTGCCTTCCCTGTAGAGGGAGCAGTGCCATGACTGGGTCCGCCAGCGCTGCTGCCAGTGCCCGAGGAAACAGCGACACGTTTCTTGAGTCCTCCAGCACGAGGTTTTCCAGCTGCCCGGGGAACAAACTTGCTCGCAGCGCTCTTCACAGGGGCCGTGTCCTCGACAAATTGGAGAGTATTGCCGCCGAATACAACAGGTTCAGTCATTAGCAATAACTTTCCAGCTTCCTGTCCAACATCATAAATATAGAGGGACCCTTGGATGAATTTTGGGGCGACGTACGACAGCGCTGGCCAGCTCGACAGACGCTTGGTTTCCGGTAATCTCGACACGTTTGATATCTGCGAATTTTTCGAGTACCTGTTGTAGCAGACCCTCCTGGGTCTCTGAGTCTGGAGGCAAGTTCTTAATGCGGACAGAACGATTCTTGAGATCGTCCTGTTCCCCAAATCCAGAGTCGGTCACAATACTGTTCAGATGTTAAGGATACTCTCACTCGGTAGGCTCAAACGTAGCTTACCGACTGCGTTTTGTTCGCGGTTCAGACAGGACCACCGACAATCGCCGTGATTTGAACTGAGAGTTGTGCAAGGTATCGACCGCGGCCTGGGCACCTTCCTGGAAAAAATGCGCAAGTTGAGATCACATTTCATGTTGCAAAGGAACACACGCACTGGCGCCTCAAATTCAACAAATGCGAACCCTTTACATGACCCATCGTTGGCCGTGCCAATACGGACATCCTTGATAGCACCGCACTAGAACGCAATGAGCAGCTTATCGAGACTAGAAGTGCCAATGCATACATCCTTGAAGAGTTTTCGAAGGTCGCTGGCCGTTGTCGAACGGTGCAGCCCACCAACATGAATCTCCCGTTCATTCGCATCCTGATCTGTTCTTCCCTTCTTCCGCTCTGGATTCGATATCAAGACACTGAGTTTCAGGCCAGGCTCAAGTTCTGTGCCATGCAGTTGCAGTGCGCTCTGGGCAGAAGGCTTTGGGAGAGTCGTCAATTTCTACCCGTACGATTGGCGCGAGACATACCGGAGAGGTGAATTGTACATAACAGAAGCGACGTGTGTTCTTGAACTTCTTGCTGGGCCAACGGACATCAAAGAGTGTGCCATACTGTGCAACATTGAGTGGAGGTCCAATTTTATCACAAAGACGAGACAACCTTCTCGAATAGTGCACGGATCGTGGCATCGTCCGCACTCTCTGGAAAGTTTGTCACATATAATGTTGACTGCCATGCTAAATGAACAGCTATTTCTTGCTCGCGGATACGCTTCTTGTCTTTGGTTAGAGCTGCAGGAACGTTTTCCTGTGGGGATTCAGCCATTCTTCATGTTAAAGCATTTGCGCAACCGACCTTCTCCATAAATTCAACCGTAGCTACAGGTCCATTGGGCAGAGGTGTGATCTTGATTTCGCGAATGGTACCGCACTGCAATCGTACTGTTAGGCTGGCACACGCGTCAGGTTATGAATGCGTACGTCTTTGAAAACGGCGCGAAGGTCATCGTCAATGGTATCCGCAGGTAGCTCAGATACAAAGACGGTCGAATTCTCTCTGTCTCTCTTCAAGCTGGGCACTTCTGCTGGAGCTGTTGCGTTTCCTTTCTGCCGCTTTGAGTTGTTGTCAGCCTCAGGAGAGGCGTCTGCGCGTCTCTTTGTCCCACGTTCACTTGAAGCCGCGGACGCTTGAGGTGCTGGTTGATCAACGACCATAGCATCATCAGACGGAAGAGGCGCATCGCCCATGGACGCGCCTGCAGCCTGTTCCGCTGCATATTGGTATGCTTTCTCAGCTTCCTACTGGGATCAGCTATATCGATCAGTACGCATTATTCCACATACCTTGAGCCTCCTCGCATCGAGCGCCGAGCGCGCCTTTGCAATCTGGTCAATAGCCGTGTTGATCTCTTCCACCGTGCCGTACAGATGTTCGAAGCCCAGCCATGCATCCCATACCGCCTCTGGCCAGTCAAAATTCTTCCTATGCACGTTCTGGAAAACCTCGCGTGCGTCATCTTGCCGGTTAGCCTTGCTGCATCGAAAGTGAGTGTTTGAGTTGAAGGCTCAAGAAGGCAACGTACGCAAGAGCATCGGTGTAGCTTATGTAGGCGACATAGCTGGGTTTCTTAGCCTTGACTGTTTCCTCCCATACTGTAACTACGTTGTCCACTAGGCCAGTGGAGCGATACTATTTGATGTTAGTGTATAAGGCATTCCCCAAGAATGAGGACATACCACTTCAGCCACATATTTTTCGATTCTGAACCACGAGTCCGTGACGGGCACTGTGATGTGCTGAAAGTAAGAACACCAATCGAAACTTCCATCGCGCACGCACGTTTACGAATAAGCTCGAGACCGCTTTCGAGAACGACAATCAGGGTGGTGAGGACATCGTCGTCTTATAGTGGCTATCAGTACGCTGTAAGGTATTATATAAGGATGCTTACCTTCTATTGCTTCAAGCCGCCTTTTCTCAAAGCCAGCTCTGGCCAAGACGACTGGCACAATCTGTTCGACGTCGCCCTTGGCTACTCCGGAACCCATAGCTCTATCGTACAGCTCTGCGACAGTTGCTGCTGCATCTGAAGAACCCACTGTCGATGCACGTTCCTACTGAACTTTCAGTGGTCTGTGTGCATTGCATTGACGGGACTCACCAAAAGTCGAATGTACCGGGCCCAGACTTCTCCAGATGCGGGGACGCTACGGACAGCACGCTTCAACACTTGGAGCTCCATGTCTGTTCCTCTGGTGAGCGTCCTCTGCGCAAGATGTCATTCACATGTTGAAGGAGGGAAGGAAATGATACGTGCAACAGCGTCCGCGTACGACGTCCAGAATATCGTCAGGTAGGCTTCAGCTCCGACTTCTTGTTTCCACCTCCGCTTTTCCGCCTCAGCAATAGCTCGTTCGTGTAGGCCACTGGTGCAGAAGAGGTCTGGGAACTTTGAGCGCGCCTCCCAGGTGATATATCGGCTATATGCGTCTAGAGAATATGCAGATTGGGTCTACATAGCGATGAGCATACGACCAGTCAATCAATAGCAACTGACCAATGAAGCCTCCATTGGTTCACGACGCGAGTACGACTTGACTGCTTGAGCGCGAATTTTGGAAGCGTCAACCAGGAGTTGTTCATATTCTTGCGGGGGCTTGTGGTTGGTAGTGAACGAAGAATAGGCTTGCATAGTATCTTCTGAATCTGCGGCAGGTCAGATGGGTAGTACACTGTGGTTAAAATTACGGACTGGAATGAGGTTGTCGAAGGCGTTCAATAAGCTCAACGGTTATGTTCTCCGCCAGCAGCATCCTGGAGAATACGTCAATTCAAGAGGCAAGTGATTGCGCGCGCTACTGACTTTGCGTCGCCAGTTGTACGTTCCAATTGTTCCAGCTCCCAATCACGGTAAATGTCCCATACTTCGTGAGCCTATACACCGTTATACACAGACATATTGGTTTTGACGTCGTGACGTACTTGGGTGATATGGCCTATGCTCTTCTTCGCGAGCGCGTTCAGTGCGATGCGCATCCAGCGCTCTGAAAACATTTCGCCAAGTTGTGCAGGCTTCATTTCTTCACCTTCTTCATACTTGTTGAAGGTGTCCACGAGTAGCTGTGCATGTTTCTTCATGATGCTAATGGCTGTGGAACTGTGTTAAGGCGCGACGCGTGTGGGGCAAAGCACGCACATAGATAATCGCCTTCAGCTTGCTCGTACAGCGCCAGCAGCTCTTTCCATCCACTCTCTGAGTCAAGATCCACGGTTTTCGTCTTATTCTCTATCAATGCCGTCCAGACATCCTCCCCAGCCGCATAGAACTGAGTGAATGTCTCGAGCGCAGACACCAGTTCTGCCTCCATTCCTTCGAGAGATTTCGCGAGTGCCACATTCTTGACATGTAGAGAGTAGTCCAGCGGTGTCTCGGAGATAGCGCCAAGGACGTCGGCCAATTCTGTGAGACCCTTCTCCATGGTCAATCCGGCGTCAGGGAGAGAGAAGGCACACGCGGTCGATCAACAATGCCTCTTGTGAGCTTACTTCCACCGTCGAATTCACACGCTTTGTCTTTTCTTTGTCTGTCTCATGGCAACAGTCTCTCAAATCTCTCCCTTTTTGTCCAAGACGGGTGTGATGTGCTTGGTCTCGGCAACGCCTCTCAGCCGACATTTCCTTGTTAGCTTCCATCTCGCCTGCCACCCAGCCTCATAAAGTATTTGAACCCCTTGCCCTCTCACCATCTTGTTCCTTCACAGAAATGGGAGCCCCCACCTTTACGTCCCGCGTCTCGGCGCAACGCCAAAGAAAGGCCAGCCTATTGAGCGCCTTTCGATCCATTATCATGCCAGCTCCGTGCGCACTCTCCTCATTTCCCCTGTGTATTCCTCTCACTGAGCTTCCCGTAGTCAAATCAGTGCACACAAAGGTCGAACTGGAGCCCGGAATCGCCAGCATGGCCATGCACCATTGCATGTTATCGTTCATCCCATCCACTTCATTCCCTTGGAAGTCCTCGCCGCAATCTTGATCACAGCCTCAGAAGAAGATCTCATGTTCCCTGTTGTTGCATCCCACGTCTGCCGAACCTGGCGCTCCGTCGCACTGCATACACCCCGTTTATGGCGAACTGTGGACCTCGACCATCGCGAGCAGATGTGGGCAGAGAGGGTCCGGCGCTCCAAGTCTTGCACCCTCGACATCCGGGTTCGTTCGCCCCAGTACCAGGTTCTTCGGCGTGCCTACTTGCCGGCGCCTATCACGGAAGCCGAGCTCATCCAACACAAGATGTCTTTTGCAACAGCGTATCTCAACCGCTGGAGGTCCCTCAACATCACCATTTCCAGACATGCACCGTACCTCTGGAACGCCGCGCTCTCCGACTGCTGCTCGGCGTGGGCGCGCACACGTCCAGGAGCGCTGGAGGAGCTCACGCTTGTATACCCGCAGAACGACGACGCCACCGAATTCCTTTTGTTCGGCGGATACGCCCCAAGCCTACGACGAGTCACCCTCGAGGGCATTCGGGTCAACTGGCTCCCTTCTCTGTACCACAATTTGACAAGTCTCAACTATACCCACCATGGGTTCACATCAGGCATCGACGCCATACGAGATATTGTTTACATGCTCCGCGTCTCTTGCCATCTTCGCGAGCTCACCCTCACTTTCTCGCATGCCACCCGCATCCCGTCCAATGTCTCGCAGCATCCTAAAGTCTCCCTCCGCAGACCAATAAATCTCCCTCTGCTCACCAGCCTCAAGTTTCAAATAGGCTTGATGGATATTCCCAAAGAGTTGTGCCATGTCGCTGCTTTGTTGCACACTCCTTCCCTCACGGAGGTCTATTTCGTTGATCTCTTGTACCGACGCAGGAGCTACCCCAGCACACATGGCTTTTTCAAGCGGTATGCGTTCCCTAGCTCACTTCAAGTTATGAGGCGGGACTTGGGCTGGTGTGAACCTTTTATGGCGAGCTGCGCCTGTGTGCATCCGCATTCGCGGTCCGCTTGTCCTGCGAATAAGCACTACCATGTATAACCTGTCTGAGTCTTTACGTTTATATCGCTTACTGCTTGTCCTTCTCATTGCAATTTACGAATACTTTCATGACACTTGAACGTTCTTGAACGACGACACTCTGGCAGTACATGCAAGGTTTTCCTTCCATTGGTGGTCTCGATCAGACGAGGACGGCCATGTCCTCGCAGCCTGTCTTCGCAAGTTGGCGTTTGTTCGAACAGAGTACCTTGACCTGACGTAGGACTAGGTATGTAGGACTCTGTAATAAAGAGCCCATCAGGAGCCCATAAACCAACATTCCGGCTTGATTCCGATAAGTCCAATGAAATCGGTGATCGGTCCGACGTTCTCCACATTAAAATCAGTAGCTCGAGTCAAGACAAAATTCAAACCACCATCATGTCTTCCCAACCATCTTTCTGGCTCCGCTGCGAAAAGAAGCCATTCGAGAAGCGCGCGGCGCTCTCACCTAACAATGCCAAAAAGCTAATCGACGCTGGCTTCAAGATCTATGTCGAACGCGACACCGAACGGATATTCAGCGACTCGGAATACGAGGCGTACGCTGTCCTTGACCATGTTTGAATATCCGAATAACACCACCTTCCAGTGTCGGCTGCGAAATGGTCGCGAACAACTCATGGCCAACCGCACCTATCGATGTACCCATTCTCGGTCTAAAGGAACTCGAAGAGTCCACAACCCCAATTCCCCACACCCACATCCAATTTGCGCACTGTTACAAGCAGCAGGGCGGCTGGTCGAAGGTCCTCGAGCGGTTCTGGCACGGCAAGGGCACGCTCTATGATTTGGAGTTCCTCAACGATGCTAGTGGTAGGCGCGTCGCGGCCTTTGGTTTCCACGCTGGTTTCGCCGGGGCTGCTGCAGGAGCTCTGGCGCTTGCCGCGCAGAAGAAGGGGGAGAAGCTTGGGCTTCTGACCCCGTATCCCAACGAGACCGCGATGGTCGATGGTGTCAAGAAGGCACTGGGTGGAAGCGGGAAGGGCAGCAAGGCTCTTGTCATCGGTGCGCTCGGCCGTTGCGGTCGCGGTGCTGTCGACCTTCTGCGCAAAATTGGCCTCGACGAGTCCGTTGTCTTTCCCATCTAGTTAACTCTGACTCACTGTTCTCAGGGTTGATATAATCAAGTGGGATATGGCAGAGACTGCCAAGGGTGGCCCATTCCCCGAAATCCTCGACGTGGACATTTTCGTCAACTGCATCTATCTGAGCTCGAAGATCCCTTCGTTCATGACACACGAAACTATCAAGGCAGCCGGAAAGAACAGGCGCCTTGCCGTTGTCGTTGACGTTAGCTGCGATACGACTAACCCGTTCAACCCCATCCCCATCTACAACATCAACACCACTTTCGATGCCCCGACAGTGGCAGTAGATGTTGGGTACGTCTGATGAGTTCCCTGGATTGACTTTGCAATTTACACTTGCAGATCCCCGGAAAACCCACCTATGTCGGTCGTGTCAATTGATCACCTACCCACTCTCCTTCCCCGAGAGGCTTCCGAGCAGTTCACCACCGACCTACTTCCAACACTCTTGCAATTCCCGAACCGTGATTCTGCGCAGACATGGGTCGAGGCGAAGCAGCTGTTTGACAAGAAACTCGGAGAAGCAGCCCGGGCAGAAAACCTCGTAGCCACCGCTAAACTGTGAGTCTCGCAGTTCTGAACTTTGGCCGGGGATGAGGAAAAGTGGCGCGTGGAATGTGTACTGAAATAGTGCAGCACGCAGGAGTAAATAGATGAGCAAGTATGAACGCGTTTGCGAACAAAACACAAGTCTCAATGTACAATTATCAATCGAAGACATCAAAGTCAATGTTATCGACTGAAGCATAGACATGAACATGATCAAAGGATTTGTACAGATTATACATTGTTCATTGTTACTGATTCTTCATCTCTTTCCTATTTCTATCTATGCCTTGAAAATCTCCGGTGTAAGCTGCTTGAACTTGTACTCCTTCCAGAGAGCGTTCCCACTGCCTGCGCGCTCATCCACGACCTCGGGACTCGTCTCTGGTGCGGATGGGTCGTAGCTGGTGCGCCCTTGGCCCGCCTCGGTCAAGCCCTGCAGTATGGCGACGAACGGACCTCCCAAAAGTTCAGCGGCCTCTACAGATACTGTTTCGCGACCAGCAATCTTGGCGACATCTTGAAGCGTCAGGCCTTGGCCTTCCAGGCGAACGATAATGTTCTCGAGTTCAGCGTAAGGAAGGGTGACAAGAATGTGGGCAAGGAAGGCTGCAAGCAATTTCAGTCGCGAAACGATACTTCGCGTGGTAGTAACTCACCTGATATATCTCCAATGGAAGTTGTTGAGAACTTTGTCTCTCCCTTCCCGTCTTTCAGGATGGCCACTTTGTTTGGGTGCGCAGTCGAACCGACAAACCACGGGATATACTCGAGGAAAACGCCGTTGAAGACTCGCACTGTAGGAATTCCGATCTCTTTCGAGATGGTCTCCGAAATCTTGTCCTTGCTCGCGAACAGACTCTGTTTGTTGCCGTTGGTAGCAATGCCGAACTCGCTGGGCACGAAAAGTTTAACGCCAGCGGCTTTGCCAGCGCGCGCAGCGACAAGCTGGGTCTCGCCGAACTCGCTCAGAGTGGAGAGGATAATCTCGACGGCGTGTTCCTTGAAAATCTTGGCGACGCTGGCCTCGTCATCGTAAGCGGTCGCGGCGCTAGAGACGCCAGCTGGCAGAGCGAGTTTAGAGGGGTCGCGGGAAAGAACAACGACTTTGGCGCCTTCAGCGACAAGAGCCTGGGCCAAGAGATGAGTTTTGATATCAATGGGATAAACAACACAACACGTACATGTACTATGGGTTTTCCAAGGGTTCCATAACCAAGGACGGCGACGCTGCGAGAAGACATGTTGATATGACCAAAGGGCAAGTAGTAGGCGTGAGTTGGTAGAGAGGAAGAGGCGGGAACTTGGGAATGAACAAAACGGATCGAAGCTTTAAGTACGACTTCCCTCGCTTTCCGTATCTCCGATACAGTTGGGCCAATCCAGCAGGAAGGCGCCACATTGCGACAGGCTTCCGTGACTGACACTGTAGGTCGAGCAATTGGGCTGACGGATAAGTCCAAGGAATTACAAACTTCGCGTCAGAACTCGCGCAACATTGCTCTGGTATAGATCAAAGGATAACTTTGCTGACCGAGTGTGGTCATCCATGCTTATTGCCACTGCGCCACACACGGTTCAAAGGAAAGGATCACCCGCTGATCCAGTGATGCGCCATCATTTCTGTCGTTCTCCTACGCTACCGCCGCTACTTGACGAATGATGCACAAGAATTGCATAGTGCCGTCTTTTTCTAGCAGGGTCATCGAGACGCAAGTTCAACGTTTCTCGTTCACTGCCAGCTATGTACTTTGACTCCCGGTGACACGGTAGGATTTTAGCGTCTGGGCTGAGAGCTGAGTCTATAGATGCTTGACGGTATGCTTCAACTTGTCAATAATCAACATTGAATCTGTATGGCTGGTCCCACAAAGAAAGCCCCGTACGGAATCTCTACTCAGCTTTGTTCCAAAACGGGCCAAGGTCCCAAACGGCCAATAAACAGTGTCGCCCTCGCCGCTCGCGTGCCCGACGGTTCCAGGCACCGTTCACTACGATGTGGTCAACAACCTCTCCATCCGGAAGTGGAGCAAGCTGTGCGACACAGAGTCCCAGTCGTTATGGGACACAACCGAGAGCCTCTCATGCTGCCAAGAGTCCCCAATTTAACAAAGTAAAACTCCTGCACAAAGGCAGGATATCTGGCATCCCACCTTCGAATTCCCGAGTACTCCTATGTGCACCGCAGACACGGCGGAGTCCAGGCTACCACTAGTACCAGGAGATGTCGGTACGCAGAAGAGAATGTCCAGCCATGATAGATTGGTAAGCGGAGTCACGGACCGAGCGCGCTTGAATACTTACCTGGCTGGAAACAGGGTCCCTTTCGCCTGCTTCCCTTTTTTTAAACCACCAACTTTCCTCTTACCATTTGCCCTCTTTTAAAATGGTCCACTCTCTTTCGACTCTTTTATCGCTGGGTGCCATCCTCGCACCAGTCGCCTTGGCCGCCTCCGCAGACGAGTGGAAGTCGCGTTCCATCTATCAGGTATGACTGGTTCACGATGGCCACCGCATACATCGTCCAACGCGCCTATAGCTCGTTACAGATCGGTTTGCAAACACGAAAGACAGCAATGCCGAATGCAACTCCGAGGACCGCAAGTTTGTGATTCAACTTCTGCTCTGAGCTCTGTTATTAAACGTTCGCACCAAGGTATTGCGGAGGCAGCTACCAGGGTGTCATTGCGCAACTGGACTACATCCAGAAGATGGGATTCGACGCTGTTTGGGTCTCGCCCATTACCAAGAACGTCGACGGCGAGACGGCTAACGGCTATGCGTACCATGGGTGGGTCTCGCTTCACACGCGGACATCGGCCTTTTGAGCCCTAACACATCGGAAGATACTGGCCGGACGACATCAACAAGCTTAACGACAACTTTGGCAGCGCGGATGACCTGAAAGCGCTGGCGAAGGCGCTTCACGCCAAGGATATGTACCTGATGGTTGATGTTGTAGTGAACCAGTGCGTTGCAAAACCTTTGTCTCCCATTTACCTCGCTAATGGATTTCAGCCTGGTTGCCGTTCCTACGTCAACAGATATCCCTCAGTCCTTCGACTACTCGACACTCCAGCCGTTCTCAGAGTCTTCAGACTACCACACCCAGTGCTTCATCACTGACTACAACAACCAAACAGAGGTTGAGCAGTGCTGGCTCGGTGATAGCAAGCTTCCCCTCATGGATATCAACACTGAGGATTCAAGCATTATTTCGACATATAACGACTGGATCTCAAAGCTTGTTAGCGACTATGATATTGACGGCATCCGCATTGACACCGTAAAGCATATCCGCCCCGACTTCTGGCCAGCATTCGTCAAGGCCGCTGGGGTGTATACTATTGGCGAGGTCCTTCACGGCGACCCCGACTACGTCAAGAACTGGGCAGAAGTCATGGACGGCCTCCTCGACTACCCTTCGTTCTATCCCCTCTCCCGCGCCTTCTACAACACCTCTGGATCCATGTCGGAGCTTGCCACAACCTACACAGAAACCCAATCTGCGTTCAAGAATGGGCTTCACGCCTCGGGCTCCTTCCTAGAGAACCATGATAATGCTCGCTTCCAGAGCCACACCACCGACTCTGGCCTCGTCGCTAACGCTGTCGCTTGGCCGTTCGTCAACGATGGTATTCCCATTCTTTACTACGGCCAGGAGCAAGGCTACCAGGGAGCTGAGGATCCGTACAACCGTGAAGCGTAAGTTCAACCCAATGAATGTACTACCGTACCCATCATACTCATCTGTTCTTCAGGCTCTGGTTCAGCGGCTACAGTCAGGACAAGACTCTTTACACCCAGGTCAAGGCTTTGAACGCTGCTCGCAAGCTTGCCATCTCGAAAGATAGTTCCTACACCAGTACTGCGTCCAAGTTCATCTCCCAGGATAACTCGAACGTCCTCGCCATCTCGAAGGGCCCGTTGGTCACGCTTCTTACCAATGCTGGCTCGTCCGGAAGTGCCACCTGGAAGATCCCCAGTGGTACTTTTGATAACGGCGACGTCGTCGATATCCTGACTTGCAAGAGCTGGACTGTTAACGGTGATCTCTCCCTGGATGCGACCAACGGCCAGCCGCGGGTGTTGATGGCCAAGTCCAATCTCGATTCAACGTTGTGCTCGGACACGACAGACGCCGCCCCTCGTGGCTTGTCGTCGTCGGTCGGCCTCGCCATGGGCGCTGTTCTTGCAGTCGCAGCCATGATGATTTAAATTGGTAATGGACGCCCATTGTGGGCATCTGTGGACTTAGAGAGATATGCTTTCGCTACGATACACCTTCGTTATTACTTACTACGCGTACTTCCGTTTGGACTATACTGGGACTACTGTTAGATATCTATTGTACTCTATAGACTTCGCGCTAGGGTCTTGCAGTATGGATACATTTCCATGTTGTTCCAGCAACGACATCCAGATATCCAAACGAGGAGTATGAATAGCACAATGCGTGCATTGTCCAACCACGAATGGGTCCAGCTATCGTCTCTGTGGTGGTGGTGCACTGGGATTTTGTCTTTTCTGGCGCCGGTGTCGAGTTCTCTTGACCCTCCACTGTCCTGCTTGGGTTGCATCCTCTATCACCGGGACACATTTGGCTCGGGTTGAAGCCGATGGATTCAAAGGCCCGTTGCGCGTGTATGGATGGTGTCGAAGTTCTGAGGTCGGTACTGGTGGCCGTGTTGTTCTGTGTCGCTGTAGTCGGGAGACTACCATACAGGCTGGGTATTCGTCCCTGGGGATAGTGCGTACAGCTAGAAGCTTTGTCGATAGTTTCTAGATGAACGAACACTGGTCAGACAATTAGTTGACTTGCGGGTGCACAGGCACTCACTAATTGTGGTGCCGCCTCAGTCAGAATCAAAGTCCCGTCGATGGCAGACGCCTGTGCGCGCCGCCGCCGTAACTTCCGTTCAGGCTTGGTGTCTTCAGCTGGCGGGGGAGGTCGACTTGGTTTACGGTGGTCAGGGCAGGTAGAGATGCACAGACAAAAGGGCGCACCGGATTCCCTCCCATGTTATTACATTCGAAAGTTTGATGGGTTGAGCCTCCGAGGTTGACCATATCCTGAACACTGTGCAAAATGAGGGAAATTTAGCGGGGGCTTATCTGAGATACGTACCTATGTCTGCGGGCTCAGAGGGTATTGGAGCTATGCTGGTTGTAGGCAGTGATGGGATCTCGAAAATGCCCGCCAAATGGTTGTGCAATTGTTGTATCTCGTCGTCAAAGTCCACCGGTGCATCTTCTTTGTCTTCCTGGAGGTCATGACGCGAGAAAAATTGAGTGGTTTCAGGCAGATTGTACGGGTTCGAAAATCGAGGAACGTGATGGGACATTATAAAGGACGAAATGATCGCGTGCTAAACTTCACTTGACTTCTTACCATGACCACCATGGACGCCCAAGCTTGTACGATCCTCAGGATCAAACGGAAACGACATGAAGAACCTCTGGAGGGTCTTGTCATTGAGCGCAAGAAGAGCCAGGCAGGCGGGGTGTTTACTTTTGCTCAAACGGTGGAGGCAGAGGCTTGGGACGACAAGCTGATCAAGGAGAAACTGCAGGTGCGTAGTTATGCACTATCACTTATGACACGGCTGTACTGACTAGACTTACTACTTAGAGGGAGTTGTTGGAGTTGGCCAATATTGCACCGGGACCTTCCTCGCCGCCTCGTCTACCATTACCGAAACGCCGTCGCACGGCGACGAAGGATGATGCTCGCAGATATATTGTCAAGGCCCCAACGTCAATTCCAGAATCACCAGTCATGGAATCGTAGGTCCCTCTTCTATATTGAGAAATATGTACTCTAACATGGGGAAACAGGCCACCAGACGCTACCAAACCGATTTCTGTCCCAGGCAGCTCTCCTCAGCTTACCATGATTGACGCTGAACGTGCGGCATCCGAGGGCAATGAAGAGATGGATCCCGAAATGGCGAACATTTTGCCTCTTCTCCAACAATACTTGTCTGGTAAGCCGACCTTTTGCCTTCACGTCTGTTTCTTACAGCTTCATTGTAGTTCACGAGCAAACCTATATTCCGCCGTCTGAACAGGACGATGACTATGTGTGGGACGTTTTCTTCCATAGGCCGACGACACTCACTGACTGGAACAATGCTGCCACTTTCGGTACACTGTATGGCTTGTCGCGTTCTTGTTGTGGCTGCTTCACTCACAAGTTAACTAACATAGGGCTGGCATCTCGAGTGTCCCTGGGTGGGACGAAGACTCCTCGGACGAAGAGTCTGAGGTTGAAGACGAGGCCGATGAGGACTCGAATGGTATGACTTTTCTTTCTAGACCTGTTCGCCACTCAACCCAAATAGCCGAAGAATACTTTGCAAATGACTACCCCGAGGACGAGGTTTCTTCTGACAGTGGGCCAGGGAGCTCTGGTACGTCTCATTAACCCCATGCTATACCGTCGAAAGGGCCGCTCATTTTGCAGATGAATTCCACGACTACGACTCGGATTACTACGGCTCAGACAACGACTACCCTTGACCTGTCTCATCTTGTGGCGTGCGAAAACTCGTGGGACTTCAGGACATATGTACTCCGTTATATATTCTCACCGTTCGACTATTCTCATACAAGTGTATGACATTGAATGAATATATGATTTCTACAACCCCCAAATCGATTGGCTCCTTCCTGAATACAACACGTCAGGCTATTTCCATCCCTTGTTGGCTCTGCATCCATACGTCCACTGAGAGGATCTAATAAGCAGAAATGAAGCATTGACAAGGGAGGCTGCAGTCGAACGTTGAATGTTATTTTTCGGTTCAAGTCTGTAGATAAATAAGAAAGCGAATGTATATGCATCACGATACCCTTTACACCACTGTCAGTCCGACCAAATAAATACCAAATATTTAGCTACAATACGCACACAGGCACGTACACTCTACAATGAAAGCGATACTCTTACTGGCTCCATACGGTCACTGTGCTGGTAAAGCCGTTGGGGTTGTCGGCCTG
Source organism: Cylindrobasidium torrendii FP15055 ss-10 (assembly GCA_000934385.1). NCBI lineage: Eukaryota > Fungi > Basidiomycota > Agaricomycetes > Agaricales > Physalacriaceae > Cylindrobasidium > Cylindrobasidium torrendii. The sequence continues at coordinate 138,463 of KN880451.1, forward strand.
TTTGATCACAGCAGTACCATCGATGTTCAGCATGTTAACCGAAGCGACGGTGTTCAACTGGTAGATGGTCACAGACGACGCAGAGTCGATGTTGGCGATGCTGGTCTGGCAGTTGTTGCGTCCGTCTTTTGTGCACTCCTCGGTGTATGACTAGAAGGACCCCGTCAGGCAATTATTTGGTTAAAGAAAGAAAGAGGGACGTACGTCGAAGAAGCTGTAAAGACCAGCACCAAAGATAATGATATCCTTGGAGTTGGCGATGTTGAGGCCGTATGCCGAAGTGAAGTCACCGCCGAAGGTAGGATCGTGCCAATCCGCACGAGCGGTGAAGGGCGTCGGGGCAACCGGTGTCGGTTGGAAGTAGGGCTGCAAAACCAGTCAGCATGCCGTTCAAGGTGGGACTTGTATTTGATGCTCACGCTTTCGGTTTGGATGAGACCCATGTAGTGGTTCGCAGCATTCACAAGGCTATATTGGTAGAGAGTGTGGTGTTCAGAGCCAGTTCCAATCATCCAGACGGGGCCTTGAGACTCTGAGAGGATTCCACGGCCGGAGAACAAAGAGAGTTTGGTCCAGCCATCACCGTCCATGAAGTGGTCGGCAAGCCAAACCCAGGTACCCTCGAGGTAGGCGGTCGAACCCGCAGTGAGGTGAAGGGCCATGAATGCGGACATGCAGGGCTCAAAGTTGTTGGTGCTAGTCCATGGGCAAGTTGCAAGATCCTGCTCGGAACCCTCAGCTAGAAAATTCGTCAGTTCAAGTCTTGGGAGAGTTGCAGAAATACACATACATCCACCCAGACGAATGTAGCTGTCCCACATTCCGGCACCACCCTGGACACCGTCAGGCTGAGCAACGTTCCACTCAACGACGATTGCTCCGGGAGCTACGAGAAGTAGTAAGAAAAAACCCTCTCAATACAACTCGTGCACATACTAGGGCCAATAGTTTGGAAGATGATGTTCGAGATCTCCGTAAGGCCCTTATCGCCAGACTCGCCAACCTTGAATACAGGCTTGGGGTTCTCCACGTCTTGGAAGGCAGAGCCCTTTCCGGCGAGGACAGTCCACACCTCACCAATCATCTGGGTACCGGCAGGGATGGTCACAGTGTCGGTGACGACGTATGTACCAGCATCGAAAAAGATAATGTTGCAGCCAGAGTACTATTAGTCGACGTCAGAGTGTTGCATTGAAACAAACGAGAACCACACACCTTAGCGAAGATATCCTTGAGCGCCTGGGTATCATCGGTCTTACCGTCTCCAACCGCGCCCGCCGCTCTGACGCTAATGATTTGGCTCGGGGAATATGTCTCGTATTGAGGGTACATCTTTCCGAAGATGTGACCATTGCCGTCGAGAAGGCTAGAAGGCTTGTTTGCAGCGACGATTTCACCTTGGGTGAATGTTCCCGCGCTGTTGCTGCCCTTGTAGACGTTGCCTTGTCCCCAAGAGTTGATAGTCGTGGTCCCACCGGCGAGGACAACGCTACCGTCCGCAACACCGACAGCTGTGGGCACGTTGGTGAGCTGGATGTTGTTGAGTACGAGGGATCCCGCGAGGCTGGTGGTAGCGGTGGATGATTGGATGAAGATGGGTGTGTTGGAAACGACAGCGTCGATGATAGCCTCGCCACCGACAGTCTGATGCAAGACACCGTCGAGACTGCCGGTCTCCAGCTCGAAACCGACATTGCAGTTGTTAATCGTGACGCGCTGGAATGTCCATCCCCAGTTCCATGCGCCGTGGATGGCGGTCACAGCGTTGTTGATAGTGATGTTGCGGACAGTGAACCTACACGGGTTCTCAAATTTTGGTAAGACAAGAGACAGAGAAAGAACTTACTGCTGGTTTCCGACCCAAATACCGAATTTTCCACCGTTGAAGACAAGGTCACCCATGTATCCACCGGAGCCGTTCTCCATGTAGATACCCTGGTGCTGAGAGTTTGCGCCCTGGGACATCTCGACGACGACGTTCATGAGTGAGGTGGCTTGGGAGACCTGCCAGTGAAGGCCGGTCGCCGCACCAGCGACCCTGGTCAAATCGATTTTGAAGTTGCGGACCGAACGGAAGCTAGACAGATGGTTGAGATGACTTTTAGTACAGAATGACCAAAGAGGGAGGCGTACAAGCTGTTCGTGTTGACATACCACTGAGCACCGCTACCGCCATCAATGTAGGGATCAGTGTCTGTAGAGGAAATCGACTTAGGAAAGTACAAGTAACTATTTACACCAGACGTACCAATGACAGCTATGCCAGCGAAGCTTGGAGAAGCAGCGAGGGTGGGAAGATTTTTAGCATCACCGATGAGTTGGGTGGTGTAGTAAGCGATGATGGGGGACGAGACGACGTAGGTACTGTTGAGAATAATCAGAAAGAAACGGAGAGCGGGAGGTCGGAAGCCACGTACCCAGACGGGAAGTAGACGACAGCGGGGGTGATAGTGGTGGAGTTACAGGCCGTTCCTAGACCTATGGATCCCCCACAACGGCTACCGTCCTGAACAGCAGCACTGGGCGTGGGTCAGTACACATGACTGACAGAATCGGGGAGAAATGGTGTACTTGATAGCTGCAGTATCGTCGGTAGTGCCATCACCGACAGCGCCATAATCCTTGACGTTGCGGAAAACTTTGTAACCAGCAGGGTCGGGGTTGAAGGCGGCAGTGTTGCGATGGTCCATCGACTGAAGCCAGTATGGATCCCCAGCAGCAGCTGTACCCGCGCCCAGAGGCGAGCTACAGGTAGAACCAAGTGCAGAAACGAAAGTGAAGGCGTAGCTAGACGCCGCGGCCCAGAAGAGGGCGGGCAACATTTTGAAAAAAGAAAGTGTAAGGGTGGGAAATGGAAGTCGAAGAGAAAGATATGGGCGACGTCTCACGAAACCGAGCCTTTATATAGCGGCCTTCGAATTAGAAGCATATGGGCGTGTTTTGACTTGTGCATCGCGAGACCAGGTCTTTTGCGGCCAGAGGTGCCAGCCTGTGCCAGCCATGCTGGCCTCTACAAGGAACTGAACGGTATGCACGCAGCACGCGTCGCAAATTAGGCATCCATCACTGACATTGGATCGAGTTTCAGGGAGATTTAGACGTGTATGTTACCATACTAGGCACCCTTGACACTTATTACTCACTTGGTTTACCGTTGTAGTTTATTCTCTCCTCTATTTATCTGTTGGTCAAGCTTTGTGCGTCGGATTGAATGATACACTTGTCGATTTTGTACAGTCACAAATATCTAGCGTTCAACGCTCAACGGCGGTATGCTGAAAGTAACATCTCGATATCGGTATCAGACTCAAATTGGCCGAGACTCGTGCAACCACCAGGTACAGGTCAGGCCTTGCGAGCTTGACCAGGCGTGATCCCATGAATTATCCATACTATGAGCCCGTATCATGCTCAACTCGAGGCGCGCTCTTCCTGGAGACGATACGACCTGGAGCCAACAAATTACATGGTATTCGAGGGCCAGCAAAGCCACTACTTCAATGCCCATCTTCCTGTACGTGGTGGTATAGATCCGATCATTCTCCGCGTTCGTGAAAGTCTGGCGAGCCTTGGCAGCAATCCAATTATCCAAGCACCAAGTGCCCAGAGTTACATCTAGTGGTATGAGGTAGTATGTGGCGGTTTAGATATATCGGGGAATTTACAAATCCTCCATTGTATTATGTACATAACCGCGCACGAACCACATATCACGAAAAAACTCAAAATCCAGGCATCCGCGTCATGCGCAATACGACGGATTACATGATATTAACGCGAATAGAACGTAGTAGTCATCGACTCAGTGTCCAAGCTAGTATAGACAAGTCCGGTCCAAACACTCAAGCGACCTTACACATCCCATCTTTGTCCCACCTCTCGCTACCGACACCCGTTTGGACAATGAACAAGTCATTCTCATCGTACTTGCTCTTCACCTGTGAAAGTTTCTCGTAGTCTCCATAGAATGTCGTCGCAAAATCCGCTTCGTACGCATCGGCCTCGTTCATGTAAGCCCCCGCGTCAGTGCCAACGACCTTCTCAATGATAGGCAGGAATTCTGTCTGGAATCTGGAACTCAGAGCGACGGCGCCGGACGGAGAGACCACATCATCCGTCCAGTAGTCGGCCGTGATGAGCTACGCAGACACAAGGATGAATAACGCGTACAATAGGCCACAGTGATGAACATACATGCGTTTTCGCCGTCCTCCACTTGGGGTGGACCGCCGAGTCGATGCCTGCGTTTTCTGAGACTTTCCCTCCGGCAATGATATGACCAAGAACACTGCATTGAGATCAGCTCGGGCATTCCTTGCTGGAAGATACATTCGAACGTACATCGCAAGTCCAGTGTCGAACAGCTCCTCGTACATCTTGCCGATAGCTTCTGGGGTTTCGTACACCTCTTCTGGCACAAGCCTCGAGCCCATGAGCATATTCTCTGCTCCGGTTGCGTCCTCCTTATACACGATGTCGTTAACAACCGTTTCCTGGAATGTGTCCTCAGACACTGTCCAGGTTCCCGACGCCAACGCGTCAGTCAAGAAAGGCTGCATAGTCTCCCTCGACTCGTTTGCCGTCAGCCTAGGAAGGTAAGTCCGAAGGAAAAGGCTTTGCGTCTGGTCCGAATCGTTTCGGAATGCCCAGTAGTACTGCCCAGCGCGCACTTCGTCGAAGTCGTGTATGTGAGTAGCGTGGATTGTCATGAGGGAGGCAATGTCCGAGGAGTTGGTCGAGTTTGCGGTGAGAACGGTGTAGCGGTAAGTAGCGTTGAAGGTGTCGAAGGTACGGAATGTGGCTGAGACCATGACGCCCCAGGAGCCTCCACCACCACCTCGAAGAGCCCAGTATACTGACAGCCATGTCAACGCCATATTATAATGGCATGGAAAGGGAAACTTACAATCACTGTTCTCAGTCTCATTAGCAGTCAGGTATTGACCATCCGCGGTGACAATGGTGAACTCTGTGTCTTCATGAGTTCAGTCGACGGCAGGCGCGAGATTACTCACGAAGTGTGTTGTCCGCGGCGAGGCCAAGCAAGGGCGACAACGAAGAATGGCCACCACCCTGGATATACCCGCCGGCAGCGGCGACAGTGGCAGTACCGCCGCCTACAAAGATCTTGCCCTTCTCCTTGAGCGCAGCATAAATCTGGTTGAGACGAACACCACTGCCAACGGTGACCGCGCCGCCTTGACCATTGAAGTCATCGTGGATAGTAATGTCCGTGAGACGATGCGTCGAAATAAGAAGAGAGTCCTTCGCTGTTGACCTTCCAAGATAATCGTGTCCAGAGCTCTTGATGGCCACGCGAAGGTTGTTCGTCCGAGCAAAGTTCACGCCCGCCTATTGGTGTTTAGATTGGAACGAGTAGCATTGGAATGCGAAAGTGAACAAACCTGGATATCCTCGACAGACTCAGCCAGAACAACATAATGGGGGACATTGCCTTGCTTGCAATTGCCAGTCGTGTTGCGAAGGCATACTTCAGGCGGGTTCGCGTCGTAGTCCTTTCAAAAAAGTTGACACTTATTTGAACGCACAAAATCATAGAAAGTCATACCTGTTCCCAATTGGGCTAGGGTATTAGGTCAGTAGAAACTCGCTGGACACAGAGAGAGGATTATAATACCTGAAGCATAGAACCTGGCATGTTATCACTCCTCCAAGTCGAGCTCGTCCACTGCTCGTCTGTACATCCACCAATATTGAAACAATACTGAGCAGACGGCACAACCGCAAACAAATGCCCCGAGGTCGACTCGTTCAGCTGTTTCCAGGCGTCCTGGTCGACGTCGCCGGGTCGGACGCGACATCCCTGCGTAAGAACGCCGCGGGCAGTGATTAAGACTGGAAGAAAGGATACGAACCAATGCATGGAGGGCATTGACGAGAGAAAGATACATGTTGCACTGCGACTTGGAGTCTTATATAGCATGCCACTCACTGCAATACCGTCCGGATAACCGGTGAAAAAGTTCCCATTTATGGGAATGTTGTTCCTTCGGCCTAGGATTTCCGCGCAGATGAACTCTAAGTATCCATCATTTCAGCACAGGGAACAGCTGCGCCGGGCGACGCGTATTTGAGTGAGTAGATGCTAGTCATTTTATGGCGAGTCGGTTGGGCAGAAATCATGCCATTATCCAGAAAAGACGGTTGTAGCGTGAGACGAGTCGTGATAAACCGCCAGAAAATGAGTTTGCCATCGGTGGTAAGAGCAAGTCTTGTGGCACCACGTGGTCCAAACACTCAATATTCAATATGAAATCCTGACGATCATCAAGCGCTTCTGGCAAAGGCTTCTGCTAGCTGCTTGTTTTCTAAGCAAGACTAGGCTGGGACCTAACCGTTCAAGGAGCTTACGAAGCTCAGGGACTCTCCAATGGCAGAATTTTCTGTAGGTAGTAAGACTCTTTATGTAGCTAGCCGACGCATTCGATGGTCCATCATTGTTATACGTACGTATTATAGACCAGTAGAGCCCCCTAAGACGAGGAACAGTCCTACGCACGCGTATGTAAAAGTGCGTGCAGCAGCAATTTCGAGCCATATTATTTCCCATAGCTACCCAAAATCTTGGTGTGATGTTGCGGAAAATTTTACGACGGAAAAATCCCTGACGGGTAAGCTATGAATCATATATAGAAAGCCTACAATGACATGGAGATGGTTCAGGCAGAATCCCGATTGTCTTTGCTTACGTAAAGGTCCGTGTTATGGTTTGTACTCAAGTTGAATGCTGAACGTAACGTTGAAATATCACTAATGCTGCTACAGTCGCGGGGTAAGCCAGAGAATCAGGCGTTCGTAGGACTGACGCGGAGGGAAAAACTGCATACAGATACAATTTGCAGGAGGCAGTAAACCATAAAGCTAAAGCGAAACAACGGATGGAAGGCATGGATGCTACGTACGACATAACTATGGACTGGTCTCAATCAAGAAAGCTCGCTGCCAAGACCGGGATACCGCAGGGAGATCCTCTTGGCAAGCCGCAATATGTCGTGTACGTCGTTCGACGTTTCCCTCTTATCGTCCCTCAACTGGGCCACCTCCGCGGCGGTAAGAGATGTATGCGCCTTGTAAACCTCGATTTCATCGCTCAGCACGCGAATTTTATCATCCTTCGCCCTGATGATGGATTCCTTCCGTTGCAACTCCTCCTCCTTCTCCCTGACCTGCTCAGAAGTACTTGCTCTGAGTTCCTTCAGCTCTGTCTCCCGCGCGTCGCGAGAGTCCCGAACGACTCGCAGTTCGCCTGTTATCGCCATGTGTTCGATCTTCAACCGCTCATATTCTTGCATCTCCATAGCGCGCGTATTCGCGAGTTCGCCGTAGGCATTCACACGCTCCTTGTATTTCTCTTCCAAAGACTTCATCTTCTTATCGTCGAGGTCTTTTTGCGCTCTGATCTCCGCCACCTGAGTGGTCAAGGAGGCGATTTCCGCCTCCTTGATTGCATTCGCGTGCTCCAGATCCGTGGTCTGCTCGGTCAATTGAGACTTTAACCTAGCCACCTCCGCGCGTACCATATCCAGCTCGGAGTTTGCACATTCCCAGCGAATTTGAAAGGCATCGAGGCTTGACCGTGACTCCTCTATTTCGCATTCTGCTTGCCTCAACTGCGTCGCTGCTGCCTCCTGGAGGCGAGCCAATTCCCGTTGCAAAGTTGGCGGATGGTCACACACCAAGAAGGCGGCGTCGACAGTTATCGCGGTTGGGTCCGTTGGTGCCGGAAGGGTAGGGGAGTCCTCGACTGGTAAGCGCCGAGCGGGTGACGCATCATTTCGCGCGAGTTGAGGTGTCTCTGGCGCGCCGTTTGGTAGAGATGGTGTCTCAGGCAAAGTCTCTTCTGCATCCGTCCCCTCGTCCTGCTCATCGATGAGGCCAGCAGCAGCCATGTCCTCCTGGAGCCTCGGTAATTGACAAGGCGCTTTCTTTAACCAGCAGGCTCGACATTTACGAGATCTCGAATTCATGCCGACTCGTTCGCAGTCCCCTGAGGGGCATCCCGCGCACTGTGAAGGAGTCAGTCTTCCTTGTCTTCTTCAAAGACGTCCGGAGGCTGCATACATTATTAACAGCCTTGAGAGGGACTAGGTCCCATAATAGCAGATTGTCATGGCGGCCTCGAGCCTTGACATAGGTTCCCTCAAGCCGCCTGTTCCCTTCGCCGAGACTAACGAAGACTAACTGGGCGTGCAAACTGGGATGGCTTTTGCTGAACTCGTGTTGCTCTGCTGGGGGGAGTGCGCAGACCCTTTCCCGTAGTGCTAATAGCCACTCAACATCCAAAGAGTCCCACACAAAGTTTTTTCCCTTGGTGAAACTCTTCTGGCGGGTCCGTAAAAATGCCATGACCTGTGGACATATGTAAATTTCTCGTTTGTTTGCAAGTAGGCCGCAGCTTACTTCAGTATTTGTGGTGACTGTTGAATCATCATCGGAAAGCTCAGTGAGAGGCTCAGAGGAGGGATTGTTGGTCTGTGTTACGCGTCAACATGGAACTGAGTGACATGCAGCGTACCATACCTGTTCCGCATCGGTGCGCCTCTTCTTGCGAATTGGGGAGCCCAAGTCATCCGCTTCATTAGTTCGCTTGTCCCTCGAAGATAATGCTCGTGTGTTTGTGACGTTGCCCCCGCGTCGAACTGGCCGGGAGCTGATCTGAGGCTCAGTCGATCCACGCAAATGCGACTGTCTGTCCACTGGTGTGCCCGTAGCCATTGGTGGTCTAGCGCGACTCTGGTAGAATCAGTCAGAATTGCCTACATAAAGCAAAGCGAAGCATACCTTGACGCCGTCGCGCGGGGTAAATATGCCGTCGCATTTCGCACCCTTGGGCGTCTTGAACATGCATCGGCGGCATGATTCTGGAGGGGGATCAAAGACGGCTGGACCCGATAACGGCGGGCAGTAGCACACTGCTCCGTTCTCGTGACAATCCGAACACTATCGTTCAGTGTTAGCAAACTGTCGGGCTACCCGCTGGAATGTTTCTCTCACAGGTTCTCCGGCCACCGGTGTCAAATCCCAATCTTCCAAGCGCTGACCATTCATGAAACCATCACTCGACCATTGCAAATGGCTGGGCAGAGCCACCACGGCGGGGTCATACTGTTGCTCGTCCCAGATATCGAGGGCAATGATTTGAGTATAGTACATGGGGCTGTTTGCCTTGAGGTCCTTAGTCCCTGCAGGCGAAAGTCTTCGAGCCTTTGCGCGAAGAGTGCGCAACCAAGGAATGTCTTCTCCCTCGCCATGCACCGTTATCATTTCGGCAATCTTGAAGAAGAGGTGTTATGAGAGTGGAATTTTTGAGTACATGAACGCACCTCTTCGAGTAGTACATCGTCCTTATCCCTCAACTCTAGCTCTCCGTTAGTACTAGCCCCTTCGTGTGAAGAACCTTCGTTGTCGTCGGCAGCATAGGAATGCCTGAGCGTGAGCAGTGGTGTTGGCGGAGGTCTGGCATACACTTGTCCGCTATCCTGTTGCGTAGGTAGGGCAAGCACATCCGGACCCAAGGCATCGACACTCAGGCCTGAGCATTTCGTACTGTTGAGAACGCAGCTACGGCATCTCTTGCTGGCCGCTCCGCGAAAACCCATCCCTGACTTGGCTGCAAACTCGCATTCTTTCCCCCTCTTTTTGCAAGTTCGGCACTGCAAACGATGGTTAGCGCGCCTGAACGATGATAGGCGTCCCCATACCTCTTTACCGGTTGGAACCTTGGTTGCTTGTAAGTCCCATCGAAATAAAGTCGCGTCCAATAGCTTGCCCTGCGGGTTCAATGACCATCTTCCATTGCCATCAAGACCTTCCTGCGTTGCCGTGTCGTCCAAACATTGCTCATCGCTGAGCACGACAAATATCAAGGGGGACCATAGGTCGGGGTGGGCTAGCTGCAGAACGCGTTGATCATGATACGAGAGCGCCAATAGCCTGGGCAACAGAGAGCGTAGGAATGCAAGTGACCGATACTGTGATTTGTCTGTAGATGTGATGAGGGCCTCCATCTTTACGGAGGCATAAGCACATCGTAGTGGGCAAGCAAAGACGAGGAATACATACATCGGCAATCTCGGGATTGAACCTTGCCTTTACTGGGCTGCCGCGCCCTTTCTTTGGAGTTGGTATGGGCACGTCAAACTCATTGGCGTTGGTGTACTCGCCCTCGGCACTGGGCAAAAAGACAACAGACTTCCTCGAACGCTTCGTAGGTGAGGCAGGCCGCTTGGATGGTTTGGTGGGAGAGGCGCCGTCGACGTACTGGTCCTCGTCCTCGTCCGGTACCAGTCGATGCTTACTTGACCCAGCGACCGTGTCCAATGATAAGGGTGTTTCCGAAACCTTGGGAATCCCACATCCGTTGATATTCTTCAGTAGACACCTCCTGCATCTTGCTGCCGCAGAGTGTCGCCCGGGGCGCTGACATTGACCGGGGGCACAGTGTGAGCACTAAATAAATTATTAGTAAATGACTTTCCAACAGCTTGTTTACTGTATACCATTGATTCTTCCGGGAGCGGTGCACCTTTGAGATCCCATGTCCACATCTTTGCCCTATTGATAACCCCGTCGACAAGGACGTATTTCTCGGTGGAAAATGGTTCGCAGTTGAGCAGTTTCCAAACGTCCAGTGCTACCAGCGTTGACCAAATATCGCGGTTCGCTTTGTCTGAACGTATCTCTTCCTGTTCCTCAGGACTTAATTTCAATATGGCATCGCGCAGCGCAGTCAGCCATGGGACGTCGGTCGAGTGTTTAGAGAATGAACCAAGTTGGGATGCAATCTATGGCTTATATAAGATGCAGCAACAGCCTTGTACATGGCACTCACACTTCTGGGGTCGGATGAAATATCTATGTCCGCGCGTTCAGCATGGTCGCGCTTGCGTTTCTTGATTGGTAAAGGCGCCTCTGGAGGTGCCATGACATGGTTCTTGCGCTTGCGCTGGGCCCCTTGCGTGATGAGCGTTGTATTCTTGCGAGTCGTGGGTGTTTGTGGTGTAATGCGAGATGGGCCAGGTGTGGGAGTGGCTTTAGGGAAATGTGGAAGTGGGGGAGGAAATTGCTCGCTCATGTCGGAGGTGACCGATGGTAGGCGAGCGTACAGAGGGAGCTGCTCATAAATAAGTACTCTGAAGCAGCGAGGATAAGAGTAAACATACGGCTGAACCCTCTCGCAAGGGAGCAGCGGAGGTTTGACGCAGCTGCCGCCAGGGTCTATTGCACTCAACGTTATGGATCAGACAGGATCTGCACCCCATATCAAGTTCGTTCTTCGCTGTGAGCTGACAACAACGACGATTGTCTCGACATTGGTCACACTAGAAACTTTAGCAGGCAGCAGGGCCAAGAGCATATACGCACCGGTTCAGTCAACTCCTTAGGTGCAACCAAGTCCCACTTGTGCATCTCCACCCTAACGCGGTGCTTCTCCCAATTTTCCACCTTATCCTCTGGTAAGTCGTCCACCGGAATCGGACGTGTGCGGTTCTCGAGGCGAACATTGCGGGCGACTATCATACCCCAGACTTCATCTCCAGCCTCGGCGCGCGCCTCTCCATGTAGGCTGGGTGGCATCCGCTTCGCCTCCTTGTACAACCTCTCCACCCGTCTCTCCTGGCCCTTCTCATTGAGGTTTGCATCGCGACATGCATCCTCAAACTTAGAGCTATATTTCAGCAAGGGTGGCGCATACTTCAGAGAATAGCGCACCTTGCTTAATAACCTCTGAGCCTCTCTTTCCCGGCTGTTCTGTGTCCCCGAATTTGCTGCCTCCTGCTCAGCGAAAAACCGGTCCGCCATCGTGTCGGTCATATCATCTCCTCGCATGATGGGTGCAGTTTTTGAAGGAAGCACTGTAAGCAATTGATCTTGTGGCAGAAAAATAAGATGGCGTGACTTTCAGGCGCGAGGGGCCAAAGGTAGATAGTGTTGTCGTCGTCGAGAATAGAAAGCGCGTTTCGGCACTGCGCCATCAACCGTCGGCATCATTGCGATCTTCCCACGGCCAACCAGCCTAATTGACTGTCACGAAGAATTGAAAGTACGCCCATTCAAGCAACCCTAGGGCAACTATTCAATGTACTTATGCGTGTAGTCAAGGGCCAATAAACATTTGCCATTCTGTGTGCAGAGAAGGGTAGGCACAATCCATACGATTAAAGGGTCATTGAAGAGAGAGATACAGTACAAGATCAAGCGACAACGCTGTCGAAGCTACATAAAATACAACAAAAAGTCCAATGCAAAAGTCCTTGTCTGTCCTGCAATCATGAAGATACTTCGTTGAGGAGCTTTTTACCCTCAGCAACCTTGGCGTCGTTGTGGCTCAACTTCCCGGATATCACCTTCAGCTCTCCCTTCATCTTGTTGAATACACTGCTCCGGCGCTTGGTTGAACCAGAGCTGTCTTTCGACTTGGTGTCGACACTGGAACGCCGGGAGTGTGTCGAACCAGGTTCAACAAACCTTGAGGAATCACTGCTGTCAACAGTGTCGCTGTGCTTGAGAATTTCATCGGAGAGTGGAGGTGCAGGCGTATCATACTGTCATGTTCATTAGTTCGACATTGTGAATTGAGAAGGATAACTTACAACGTGAGATATCTTCGTGCCAGACGTCCTGCTAAAAGAGGGAGACTTTGTCGGCAAGCCAGTCGCCTCCGCAGGCGAGTCCTTGGCAATAGGGCTCGGTGGGGAAACAACATCCTTGGGGACTGGCGTCGGCGCTGCGTCGCTAGCAACGGCTGGGCTTTGGACGCTAGAATCGAGGGGGGCAGTCGGCAGTGGAGTTTCAGTCAATGGGACAAGAGGAGCCGCAGTTGGTTGAGGGGAGTCGACAGCGTTTACAGACGTTGCAGGCGTAGATGTCGTGTCCGTAGTAGACAGGGCCGGCGTGAGTTGTGTGTGGCTGCCGGTGGTGGCGTGCGTACTGATGTCACCTATAGAGGTGGCGGTCGAAGGAAGGGCCGAGGCTGAGCTGACCGAAGGTGGTATGACCGAAGGCTGGGCGCTGGGTGCAGACTGGGCCTCTGCCGCAGCCTCCGCAGAACGCTCTTCTGGGAGTTTGGCAACACTGGTCTCACTGGCATGCCCGGGAAGGGAGCCAACGCCTACATCAGAGAGAATGTCGCCGGATGGCTCTTGACTGGGAAGAGAAGTAGGAGCAGATTGGGTAACACCCGCTGCGAGGAGTATAAGCGTTGTACTTTGTTAGTTAGAGCAAGGCGGACGTACGCAGGTAGGACAGCACGGCCTGGGGGATATACTGCTTAGCAGTATCCAGCAAAGTGGTCGCAACAGAGCCATCGGCGGGTGCTTCGCGCTTGAAGCCGCCAGGCATGAGAGGAGTGCTATCGGCAGTGAGGAGGGGTGGTGCCTTTGGTGTGTAGTCGATTGTCGAGTCCTTCAACGCCTCTTTGGCCTCGGACGCCCATCCACTAGCGTTGTTCTCTCCAAGAAGGGCCTTGTCGTCAATGGGAAGATGCGGGGTCGACATATTGTGAGAGTGGGTGATGGTTAGAAGCAATTGTTGTGCACTGTATCACTATTTGAATGGTCTGGCTGGACGCCATCATCGATTCGATCAATGACGAGCGCACCTTGAATCCACTTCCATCATAGCTTTGCGTCACCTTGCAGCATGCCTACCGCTCCAGCGCACCTGAATAGCACCGGACTGTGCATCAAATACTCAGAGGGCAAGGGACGAGGCGTTTTTGGTTTGTAAAGCAAATTCCTCGCTCAGGCGACACTATCATTGAACTGAGGCTCAGCAACACAAACTATTCCGCCACAAAAAATCATCGAGATAAGCCCGGTCCTTCTCTTCGGCGCGGATGAATACGATGCCCATGGAAAACACACTGCCCTGGACCACTACACATTCAAATGGCCAGGTGCCCGCCTCGCATTGGCTCTTGGACTTGGTGCGCTCATCCGTTCCTGTGTTGTCGCATTGGAGCTCATCCATCTGCAGGCTCGTTGTTCAATCACTCCGAAAACCCTAACGTTTCCTTCGAGCTCGACACGTCCACCGAATCCATTCGGTACAAAACATTCACAACCATTGCACCAGGTGAAGAGCTGTGCATCTTCTACGGCCACAACCTGTGGTTTTTAGACGTGAACGCGTCAGTTCCTATGCCCGTACCAGAAGGAAGCACCGAGCCACTGCCCTTGCTAGGTCTCGATGACGAGCAGCAAGTCGAAGTTAACCCCCTGGATCCTGACGAAGAGGTCCCTGAAGATGCTCTACCTTTCGTTAAGCTCAAACCTCCGCTAGAAGAAGAGGATATAGAGAGTATACGCACCATCGAAGTATGGGTTATAGACGTCCCAGAAGTCAAGCACGTCGGTGCTTTGCTCAGGTATGTATCGCATCTTTCTTGAAGCCTCTATTTAAACGATTTCAAGCTGGCTGAAGAAGACGGGCTTGGATGATGGCACTCTTGGTCACCTCAAACGCGTACAAAAAAGTGAAGGACAGACGCGTTTTCTCATCACCCACCTTCCAACATGTCCACCATTGCCAGTCAACCTCAGTCTGGGAAAGCCATACACAATCCGAGTGCCTTCTTCGCCTGCACTCACTCAGACGTCGCTTGCCCTCAAGTCGTCGCTGTGGCCTACTGTATATGCGCCGAAACGCAAAGGAGAAACCGAGCCGTGGTCCCGCAGAAAAGTATCCTGGGCGCGTCAAGCAATGATGCATGCTATCGGCGACGCTCGCAAGGCCAGGGTATCTGGCGACATCCCAATCGCAGCGTACATTCCCGTGCCATTCGACGAGACCGATCCACTTTTCCGCCCCGTATCAGCAGCCTCTCGCGACACCCGACATTCCACCAAACATCCTCTCCGACACGCGGTGCAAAATCTTGTTCGCTCGCTTGGGGAAGCCCATGACTCCCAGTCATCTACTGAATCTGGTGTCAACGGCGCCAACTATCTGCTCACCGGCCTGAGCATATTCCTCACACACGAACCCTGTGTGATGTGTAGCATGGCACTCCTCCACTCTCGGGTGAAGGAGGTCGTATATCTATACGCGATGGACAAGACTGGTGGCTGTGGTGGGTCGACGTGTCTCCCCGCGTTACCAGGCGTGAACCATCGGTTTACGATATGGCGATGGAAAGTTGAGGATATTGGGGCGAGGGATATCATATTGGAGAGTGACCTCGATGTATAACATCCAAAATATCGAATACACACGTCTGTCCATTTGGTTCCACTCATTCATCGTCTTCTGCCGCAGCAGCGGTAGCTGCCGAGTTCGAGAACATGCCCTTGCTCGAGTTGAGCTCTGCACCTAGCCTGTATCCCAAAACCTTGTCCCAGTCCATCTTCTGCCTCGTCAGTGGCAAAGCTCGGCGCAGATTTTTGTATGTCTTTTCGCTCATGGTGGTATATGTGCCCTGCAGGGTGGACTGGTACTTGCCTTCTGCATCTTCAATCAACGCTAGAATCTTGCTAGCAGATGCTGGCGGGGCCGCAGTCACAACCGCCGTCGGGACCTTTAGATTAAGAGTATGCGTTGTTGCGAGTTGGACCTGGGATGTGTGAGGAATGCAGCAAAGCGGATGAGAGGTTTGCGTACATTGCCCTGCTCGTAGTAGTGTACATTGATGAGGATCTTTCCTTCGATCTTGTTGTCGCTCAGGTTCACCAAATATTCCGAGCGCCAGCGACCGGACCTGGGAAACGATTAGCGGCGGAGGCATCATAGAGTAGGATGGCGACGCACCAATAATTCGTCGGATTATATTTGTTGGAGACAATTTGTATGGTATATTGGTTGGCCTTTGTCGACGAGAACACTGATGCGACGCCTTCTTGGAAATGCGCGTGAATGTATTTCAGCGCTGACGACTCCAGCGCTGCACGCAACGGTTCAGAGTCCGAGTCCACCTCCACAGGCTGCGGGTCGGACGCTTCCTGAATGACATTAGCCAGACGGTTTACGACCGCGTTGAAGTACACGCACCAAAGTGAGATGGTCAAACTGATATGTCGACTTGGATCGGGGATCCACGAATCGCTCAGGCCCATCTTCCGTTGACTCTGGCGCGCGCGCTGCTTCGGAGATGATTGCCTTCAGAGTGGATCAGTCTCGCGACCCATAACCAGTCTTGCTCAAGACGAACCTGATGTTGTACACCAGGAACTTCTACGACGATAAACTGCGCCAAGTTGTAGTCTCTCAGTGCGGGGTACACGCCGTCCTGCAGCAGCTCGTCGTCAGAGATGATAGTCCGGACGTCTAACTGGGCGGTTTAGAGGCAACCCGCGCGTGGTCTTCGAGAGTCGCACCGTTGAGGACATCATTGATCTCTCCTGGAGGCGCCTGGAGTAGAAACGCCGCCGCGGTTTCGATCCTTTCTTTCGAGTCCATGATGGTAGTGGCCAATGTCAAGACGCGATCACCACCAGCGCAGGTTCGAAGTAGTTCTCACGCTCCCGATCAACTTGAATGTTAACATCCATGTGTTGTAACTCAATGTAACTCAAGTTTGTACAAAGGTAAGTATCAGTTCTACCACTAGTATACAATCTACTTCTTGAGGGAAAGTGCAATCCCTTTGAGATCTTCCTTCAGCTCGTCCAAGGACTCATGCGCCGGCTTCCAACCGAGTGTGCGCCCACGACTGCCTTTGCATCTACAGTTGGCAGCTAGCACCCCGATAAAGGTGTACTATAAAAAGGGATTAGAGCGGACCAAAAACTCTCCGGATCGCAGCATACCCATTGTCCTGGGAAGAATGCCTTCTCTTCATCCTCGGTCAGAGCGCGCTCCTCTGTCGGCGATGGGGGCTGTCCTCGAACAGCTTCAATTGCAGCGTGCGCAAGGAAACGCATATCAGCTTCAACTGTTTCCGCAAAGTAGTATCCTTCCGTTCCCTTTGGTGCTACATCCAAGTTGTCGAACACGGTGCGCGTCAAAGACACCACTGCCCGGTTTGTGTTAGATTGACGCCCCGTCTTGATAGAACAAGGTCTGCGTACCATCTTCAAAATGCACAAAAGGCCAGATATTGAATCCTCCTCCGACGGTCGCAGGCACTCCTAGTCCTACAACGGGTGCGATGTGGGCCACGGAGACAGGCTTGTTTGCTCTCTGAATACCGCTCTTGCTAAGCACGTTGTCGACATCGCCATACAGTGCACCTGGGATAATGATGTAGGAGTCAATATATCCTTGAAGTGTGCTATGAGCGAGTGTCATGAACAAAAGGCATGCGCGTACCTTCTGCATGGGCCTTAAGCACCTCGAGATCGACATTGCGGTGAGGAGCATCATCGGGAATAGCTGCCATTGCAGCAGTATCCGCATCGTCCGTCACAACGTCCGATTTGTACTTTCCGACAGACTTGTCGACCACAATGGCGCAGCCGGACTACGCAGCTGATTGTTAGTGTTGACCTACAGACGAGAGCGGACGGTCATACAAAATGCACCAGCTTAACCTTGCGCTTGGTGACCTCAAAATTGGCTTTCAGAGCACCCAACAGTGCTTTGACGCCTTCCATATTGTCACTATCAAACTAGAAAATGATCAGCACTGTACTCCTCGAAGTCGAAGGAGAGATTTCAATACCGCATCGATGACAATGTCAACATCCTCAGTGTTCGCTTTCAGAACGCCAAAGTCGGTAGCGGATCCCTCGACGGTCCGCACGCCAAGTTTGAGGGCATCGAGCTTTCCTAACTTCTCCGCGCTTCGAACAAGGGCACTAATTTCGAAGCTGGCAGACTTGGGATGGTCGAGCAGGTCAAGCATGACGCTTCCTCCAATGTAGCCTAGCACAGTCCGTGAGTACTATTGCGCGACTTTGAATGCTGACTCTACCTGTCGCTCCGAGGATCAATATCTTTGACAGCATATTGGACGTAGACTGGCAGACTCCGTGTTTTTTGGAAGTACGACCGCGCCGTCCGCTTTTATAGTCTCCATGATCCTTCGCTATTTGACATATTCCCAAGCTGATATTCAATCATGCATTTGCCGACAAACGGGAATGACAACTGGGCTCCATTTCGGATGCGTGAAGTGTAGTCGACTGACACTGAGCGGGGTGGCCGCTATCGTATTTGTGATCCATCAGGGACGTTTTCAGCTCAACTTGCTATCCCCGCCTAGTTTTTTCCGAGCATTACTCATATTATTCATCTTCGCGCGGGGTTGTTGCTATCATGATCGGTGATTAGTCAGCGTCTCATTGTTGCAGGTGTATCACCGTGCTAGTGCAGGTCGCTAGCTTCATAAACATAAAAACACAATGCGTTAATTTTAGTAGTACAGTGCAGCTAAGGTAAGGGATTTAAGATAGTATGTGTATAAAACAAGCCCCGGTTCCCGGGCGCACAAGTAGTAGAGCTCTAGTATACAGGAAAATCTAGAGCATGAAAAAACAGAGCAAAACAAGTCGTCCAAAACCGTCACTTTCTTCCATTGCCTCTCTTTCTCCCACGGCCACTGGCGCTGCCCGGCGGCCGAGCAACAGGCGGAGTGTCGAGGATGTCGACATCACTTTCGCTGTCCTCGGCTGGTTTCACCTCTCCATCGTGTTCCTTCTGTTTTGCCTCCTTTTCCTTCTCTTCCTTCCAGCCCTTATAAACGACGCTAAGCTCCTCAATCTTGTCGGTCATCTCCTGGCGCATCTTGTCGATAGCTTCTGCCTTCCACTCGGTCTGGCGCATTTCATGCGCTAGTGATCGACCCATCAACAAGTTGTAGTAGTACTCGGGCTGTTGCACGAAAGTCGCCGCGAAATGGATGAGGTACAGTCCACAATCCGAGAAATTTGGTTGGACCGGAACCTGGAAAATCAAGCAAGTGCCATGCTGATAGATAGTAGTTGCTTACCGCCGCTTGTTTAGGCACAGGCCTGCTCGTAGTATCTATATGGAGCTTGTCTTTCGCCTCTAGCCTGAGATATTCAGCAAGGGCGCGTTGCACCTTCGGATGCTTGCCCCCAAGAGAGTCCAGGGTAAATATGACCGTGCTAAAGCATCTCAGCGCCATTAACAGGATCGAGCGAACAGATACGCACCTATCTTGGGGTATGGGCTTGGCCGGCTTTGGTTTATTTCCTCCAACCTGTGTCCTGTCCACGACCTCCTTCTCTTTACCCTTGCCTTTGCCTCTCTTCCCGTACGTCGTTGACCTGAAAGCGGGTGCCTTCGTAACGATCTCGACATCATCCAAGGCGTCCGACTTGCGCTTTTTCTGCCGATTCGCCGATTTCTTGTAAAAGATTTCTGGCGGCACACCGCCTGTGCGCACCGGGGTACCCTTGAGATTAAGAGGATCGCTCCCTGAGCTTGCAGCATCAATGTCGTTGTCATCACGCTCCCCCACCTCGGCACCCGTGCTACTACCCACACCGAGATCGGATATCGTAGGGGACATCTGGCGAGCGCTTGCACTACCAGACGACTCCTCTTCTCGTATGACCATGTCCGAGTCTGAATCAATGACTATCGCGTCTCCCGGCTCATCAACTGTCGGGGATGGCGGAGACCCCATGACCAGGTCCTCTTGGGCATGCCCACGAACAGGGGTCGTAGACCGTGATGCAGAGTCGATGAAGGGATTCGTTTGGCCGTCGATGGAAAGCTGGGATAACGAATCTTGCACTTCTTCAGCGTCGGCTCTCGAAGTCGAAGGGCTGACAGGCCCATTCTGGGAGAGCGATGTGGAACCAGTCGCCATTTCATGGTCTTCTGCGTACCCATCTATCGGCTCTGGAGGGACGACCGAGGAGTCGGGGAGGTCAGCTACGTTCTCTGCTGGACAGTTCGCCGAAGTTTGCGAACGTGTTTTTGGCGATGTGACTTGAGATTCAATGGGCAGCCGAAGAGTATGTTGAGGCTGATATATCACAGCAAGATACCAGTGATAACTGAAAGGGACGAAATTAAACGCAAAACACCCTCAAAATGAATAGACGTACTTCTCATTAATTGGGACGATGAGAAGCTTCTTGTCAAAAATGTTGACCTTCGAAGTCCATCGTCGGACATTCTGATAACCGTCGGGGCTGATAATTCGGTTTAGGCTTATCGCTGAGCTGCACATCGCTCTTACCCTTTGTTGAATTTGCCGTAGAAGAAGGGGCTGAATACGTGGACATCCTTCAGAACATCCCCCTGTAGCCATAATCTGAAGCGTCGAATCAGAGTGCAGCTTAAGAACGAGAGAGAACGCTGGTACTTCAGTCCGAATTCGATGAGGTTATCGTTCAAAAACTGTGCCGGTCGTAGTCGACCAACATCACCCTTGGTGATGTTCACCGCACCGGGAGTTCCCCAGGGATATACCAAAACGCTTGTGAAGAGGGTAAACGTAAGAGTGTAACGGTGAGCAAAGGAACATACATTTCCTCAGGGTTCTCTACAGGCAAGACCGCATCTATGGCTTCGATGTCATTCTTCTCAGCATTCCTGGTGGAACGGCGGACAGTATTTGCCCTGAATGAGGTCGACAGGTCAAATACAGGATAGCAAAAAATACCATACACACTTTACAGTCGATGGTCCTGCTTCTGGTGCATACTCCTGACGAGGTGCCTTTGCCTTCATATTTGACTTCACCTTGTTGCTAGGCGTACTTGGGCTCTTCAGTGCCAAAAGAGCCTGGTAGGTTTGTCACACACCTATTTTCGACGGCAATGACCTCTTCGTCGGACGGAGGGTAGACCAGTGGCGGCGAATCAGCCACATCAACAAAGTGGCCATGATCTTGTTGAGATGTAGCTTCGCTTCGCATTCGAGCTCGTGCTCTGGACCACAGTGCATCGCCAGCACCAGTACCACTGTACAACTCAGTCAAGGATTCGTGATTTACTACGAAAAATGGTGGCCTACCGAACCGTTTCTGAATGTAGCCCCGGACGTTTGACGTGCTTCACGAATTTGTCCCAGAGACGAGGATCCCAATCATGCTCGTCCGTCTTGAAGCGTATGCCCAACATGGGACATTTTCCTGTACTAGTTGAGTCCGAGACTCCAGAGTTCAGCGACGAGCTGACCGAATTCCTCTTCGAACATGACAACGGGAAGAGCTGGACCCTGCGAGAACATTATGAAGATAGGCCTCGATACGCACGATGCGGACTCACAGATATCGAAACGTTTGTAAACATATCCAATTCGACGAAAACAGGCTTTTTCTCTGGCGGGCCCCAAATGAGTTTTATCCGAGGGCTTGCTTCACTGTACTCGACAGAAACATTGTTATAAGCCTGCCCATAGTAAAGCACCATTTGAGCGGGCAGACGAGAAATGGATGCTGTCTGCGTCTGCTTCTTCTTGACGTTGCCTTTAGCTGGGGCAGGCCCCAGGTCTACAGCCTTGGCGTCTTTCGTAAGTATACGCCGGTTCAGTGTCTATAGATGCGATTGAGCATGTAGACATCAGTAGATGGTACAGCGCATTGCGCACCTTCAAGTTTGGTTTCATCTTGTTCTTCACCGAGGGCAACGAGACTTGGCGAAGATCAAGAAATTTAGAAGGACGATGTGCTGGGATCGTGAGCCGCCCACTAGACAGGGAAATCGAGATGACTGACTGTTTGAATCCATGGTGGGCTCGTCCTCTGAAATGTCTTCTGGTTCGTCCAAGATCTTGCCATACTTGCTTTCTGCCCAGCCGGTAGAAGACTCTACGGAAGCAGGATTTCCCTGAGGAAGTGTGGAAGTCGAGGCAGTTGATGGTGGATGAGATGAAGACGCCTCGGGCATATTGTATGCTCGAAACGGCAGGATATTGGACGCGCTCTTCGGTGGTTCGTGGCCAATATCATCATCTGCATCAAGGTCAATGACTTCTGGAGAAGAACGGCGACCCGGGGGTGTTTGGTCTGGAAAATGTGAATACGACGGCTGTGAGCCGTGAGCATGTTACGCACTGGTCGCTCCCGTGCTTTCCAGCTTCTGCCTTTTTGCTGGCGGTCCGTTTGGTCCTCGTTCTAGTTCTCGGAAATGGAGAAGAGCGAAAGGTCCAAGCCCTGCGACCGGGTTACTGCTTGTTTTTGGTGGTTTGGTCCGGCCACCAGTGAGCAAACTTGGCCTGCATAGCTTTGAGACGCCTGTCTGACGCGAGTTCGAATTACTGACGTGGAGCGCTGTTGTGGCGGTTTGAAGGCCGCACTAGCAGTCGGTCTTTGTATCCTAGTCGCAGGTGGGTATGGCCTAAATGTACTTTGTCGGCCTCGAGTGGTTTGCGCACAATGCAGACGCACTTTAATTCACCAGTGGCAAGTCCATGTAGCGCCTCTCTGTCCTTGACTGGCATGTCGCAAGGTATGTGGAGAACAAGATCTTGAGACCAATTGGACGTTGCAGCTCAAGAGACGGTGATATTGGATCTGCAGATCGTGATGCATTGATGGCGCATGCCCGCCGTTTCCTCATAGGGCAGGTACCCCGGGTTGCATGCGCTCCAAAGACGCGGCCGCGCCATATTCCATAACGTTCTGCACTACATTTACTTATACAAACTGCTCATGCTGTAGCCCTATAAAAGTCAGAAACTAGATACAAACTACCTGCTACTACAGCCAACGAATCTTTTTCAGTGCGGGCAAGCGCCAGTGCCTCCACC
The DNA here is from genome assembly GCA_000934385.1 of Cylindrobasidium torrendii FP15055 ss-10. Classification (NCBI taxonomy): domain Eukaryota; kingdom Fungi; phylum Basidiomycota; class Agaricomycetes; order Agaricales; family Physalacriaceae; genus Cylindrobasidium; species Cylindrobasidium torrendii. The sequence continues at coordinate 161,092 of KN880451.1, forward strand.
AGGCCTTCCTCTCCCGAGGACTGCAACAACGTAATGTCGGTCCCTGGTGCCAGTTCCAATATCGTGTTTTTCACAACATCTATATCTTCACATTTAATCCAAGGCATCCCTTCTGGCGGCGAAAACTCCAGGAGAATAGCCTTTGTGCGTATGTTTCTGGGTGCGCCCAAAGGAAACAAAGGTGCCAGAGTGTCCAATGGCCGCTTCGGAGGTGAGTGAGAGAGGGAAAGGATGAAGGTGAGTTCAATCTCTTGATCGCTGGGATAATTATGGAGTAGGTTGGTCAAATACGCTGCCAATGTCTCTGCAGAAGCTTGATTATGTGCGCCGTCTACTAAGACAGGCAGTTCGCCCCGAGGGGTAGTCACCGCTTGAAAGGAGAGTCGACCGCGCCATGTAGTGTTTTCTATGCCGTGCCCGATGGCCAAGGCTGTGAGCTTGTCTTGCAAGCGTAGCTCATCGTTCGATACCAGCGCCCCAATAAGTCCCAGTGCGGTTCCCAAATTCTGATATTGATGACTTCCATGAAGGGGGAAAGTGGCGACGATTGGCATTTGCAGCCACGGAACGGATAACTTCAGCTGTGCGCATGCAGGTGCACGCCAGGGTGTAAGCGTCCCAAAGTCGGTAACTTGGGCAGGCTCGACGTGTGGTGCCTCGATGAGCTTGCCACCAATGGCCTGGATGTGTGCTTCGACAATAGGTCTGACAGAAGATGAAGATTGGCTCCCCAGAACGAAAGGTTTGCCGTGTCTTGCAATAGCGACTTTTTCTCGAGCAATGGAATCAATGGTTCCCCCCAAGAACGTTTGATGGTCCAGGTCGACTGCTGTCAGCGCGGATGCGACGACAACATCGTCTGGTATGACATTTGTCGCGTCAAGTCTTCCACCCATCCCGACCTCCAACACCACATAGTCCACCTTCGCCCGTTCAAACACCAGTAGAGCGACTAGAGTCAGGGTTTCGAAACTGCTGATAGCGAGGTCGTGTTTGTGAGCTATCCCTTCAACGTCTGCTTGCGCTGCTGCATATACGTTTGGGTCCACATTCGAGTTGTTTATCGTGATTGAGTCGTAAATGGTGACCAGATGAGGGCTATTAAATCTGCCGACAGAGAGTCTAGTGTCTGCAGATAATATGGACGATACCAAGGCAGAGACGCTGCCTTTGCCATTTGTCCCAGCAATGTGGATAGTTGGCCTTGTGTACGCGGGAAGTAGGTTCATCACCGCGCGAATGCGATCCAGAGTTAGGTCAATCGACATGGCGGGTTCTGATTGAGATTCAATTTTGCTCAAGTTGACGGTTAAGGACAAGATTAAAAACGATATCAAAGAGCCAGACGCGATCTGACCTGTGATGTTCGCACGTGACAGAAACGCGGGGGACCACGTAGTGATTGCTCCCGCAGATAGAGTTGTTTGTTGCCTTTGTTTACCCTCATGAACAGCATACGGCCGCGAGGTGACTTTGACGCATGCATTGCCTACCTTTCGCCATCCTCGACGCACAGTCTTGGGAAACTACGCCTGAATGCGTTTTGGTGTTGATCTTCGGCGCGCCGATATTGGAAGTCGACGGTAAATAGTAAGTCCAACCTCTCTATTCATGCAGACCTTGCAACGTTCGCTCAGCGATTCGCAATCTCTCGATTTCCCCTTCAATATCTTCTCGCTTGAACTTTTCAACCTACGGACCCCCGTGTCCGCCCGACTTTGCCCGCCTAATCGAAGGTGGCCGACACTCGGGATTGCAAACGTCTTATCTTGCGCCGCGGGCTCCCCGCCATGATACCGATTGGGCGCAGGTCAGCTTCAAGCATGGATAATCGGTCACTGGCAGACACCAGCTCGGACAGTCTGTATGAAAATAATCCTTGGCAATGGGTATGAATGCGCTATAAGTACAACGAGCAGTGGCAACGACAACATAACGATGAGCTTTTGCTTGGAAGAACGATCCGGCCTGGTTTGACATCTCATCTTGTCACTGTCAAGAACTTGTGTTTCGCCGCGCCCTATCCTGAGCTGCACGACACGCAAAGCAGTATTCGTCCACGGAATCCACGTCTTTCTGGATTTCTTCCCCAAAGTTCTGGAGGATAACGGCGTTCTAGCGTCCATGGGATAACCAGCTGCAAGGCGACATACCTGTATGCATCCCGGGTCGCGACATCCTTTAGGGTGTTGGAGGCTACGTGAGCACGTCTTCAGGCTACAGTCCACGATTGCGACAACGAGATGGCGTTGGAAGTGCTAGGGATGGCAAGCAAATGTCAAGACATGCCACCGACACGAAGGCGACAGAGCACACCATGCACTTCGTCCACCTAGTTCCTTCACTGGATCGCGTTAGCGGTCGCGTCAACCTCCAAAAGCTAAAACCACATACGCCATTTGTTGACACATTGTAGTCGATGTAGAACGTGTGTCTGTGTTGATTGATGGCGGAAAGGAAAGAAGTACGTTATGGGGGTCAGGAATGGAGGACAAGTAGAACCACCAGTCTCGTATTTATACAAACAGAGTGAGTCACGTTGGTGGCCCAGCTGTCTTTTTACCTCCGTCCCTGGACCTGTTTCTTATGTCCGCCTGCAGTCGAAAAGTCTGCGTATTGTCATCTGGATACTTTTTGGTGGGGCTTCCGTGGGCCATGACAATGATGAACTCCATTGGGTCTAGAGCTGTCTGTCCGGGCGAGTGTCAGTTGCAACGAACCCCAGCTGCTATGAAGGCCTTCAAAGACAAAATGCGCCCAAAACATAGCTAGCGTTCTGCGCATGGAAGAAAGGTCAAATGGGGACATTCAAGCTGCTATCAGCTCTTGCTAGCGTATGGGCAAGATATCGGAAGGAGCTTAAACCAGGTAAGGGGCGAGAGAGTATGTCATTTTGTTCATGCGTAGTGTCTTTTGTTTGCGACATATGCGAAGGCTGTCAATGGATGCGAACTCACTTTGCGCATGCCATGCCTCCTCCGAGTCGCTGATCCGTTGCTCGAAACACCGAAAAATCGTGCAGACGTGAGTGATGCCCTTACGCGACCATAGCCGAAGAAATAATTGCGAATCGGAGAGACTACGGTGCACAGGCTCAGCGCTGGATGCTTAGCTGTTAGCCATAAGCGCCTGATTAGCCCTTCTGTTCGCAGGAGGCTTGTCCGAAGTGGTTAGGCCAGATCATGGAAGTGCGAGTCGCTGCAACATTGCGGAATGCTGTGGTCATGGAGGTCGATGACTATTTCTAGTGTGACCAAGGTTCAAGATAATTGTCCGTGCAAGCAAGTATGTATGCTTTATGTAGTGCTGATGGCCGAGATAGGTTACAAAGCTATTATCTTATCTCGGGATGCGCACCTTTTAAATTGAAGCTGAAGTTGACGCGCCCCGGCGGCGCGCCTTCCCCCTCCTACTAACATACGTTGGAGGCAATGGTGGGTCAGTAACCAAGTCGATGTCATGAGAGTCGGGAGTCAAAATGTCGGGCAGGTGTCACGGTATAGCGTATATCCCAACACCCTTCGGACCGACGCTCGTAGCCTACAACGGGCCGGTCTGAGGGCGCAAGGTAGTACTTAAGATCGAATCAGACATCAAGCTGACGTACGAACTCTATCCCTACAATCATGCCCGACTACGCTGCCAAAGGTCTCTTTGACTTGAATGGTTTTGTTGCAGTTGTTACTGGGGGCGGCACCGGGATTGGCTTGCACATCGCAAGAGGTCTGGCTGAGAACGGCGCGAAGGTGTACATTACTGGTCGCAGGCTAGAGGTTCTGCAAAAGGCTGCAGGCGACAACAATGTCAAGGGTTCCATTATTCCGTGCGTACATATTCTGTGTACTGGCAAGGGTCTTGACCCAAGTTCGATACAGATTGTGCATGGATGTAACCTCGAAAGACAGCATTTTGGAGGCGAAGAAGGTTATCGAGGAAAAGGACGGGAAACTCCATATCCTTATCAACAAGTAAGTCAAAGACAAAAATTACACAAACTCTGCTTACTGCAGCTACAGTGCCGGCCAGGTTGGGTACTGATTGTGGTCATTGGTACAGTAGCTGGGCAATGACCGTTCCACAGACCGACATCGAACTGGTTCAATTCCGCGTCCTCTCCAGAACGCCAGGACGCAGAGTCAATAGGCAGCGCGCTGTTCCAAGAATCCGAACAGGCTTGGTCTGACATTTATGCTATCAACACCCACTCAATCTTCTTCGTATCCACTGCATTCCTGGGTTTACTCGACAAAGGCTCCCAAGAGACGCCTGGGTACACGTCTACTATTGTAAATGTGACCAGTATATCTGGGTTAATGAAACTAGCACAAGAACATGTGAGTTCGCCTTGACCTGAGGCTTCACTGGGTGCTTACCACTCGGCAAGTTCGCGTACAACAGCTCAAAGGCAGCTGCGTCGGCATTGACGAAACTCATGGCCACCGAGTTTGCACTCAAGGGCGTGCAAGTGCGCGTGAATGCGGTCGCGCCAGGCGTTTATGAGTCCGAGATGACTATTGATCAAATCTCTCCGGAGCAGGTTGACAAGATAGGCAAAGGGCTGAGTCCTGTCCCCGCGAAACGGCCTGGAACGTGAGTCGTTTAGATTCTGGGATGCGGCGGACGCGCTGACATAGTTCTCAGCGGACAAGAGGTAGCCGCAACCGTCCTGTATCTTGCATCCCAGTCGGGTTGCTACATGAATGGGCAAGAGTTGGTGATTGATGGAGGGTATCTGTGTGTCAACCCATGAGCTGTAAGGGCAAGTAGAAATGTACAAGACTAGAAGTTTACAGCAAGCGTGGTTATATACTTGCGTTGTATGATGACTGCATCGAAAGGAATTCGTAGCGTTCTGCAGCAGCTTGTGTATACGAGCGCGTGAGCAGTTTATTATCATTGAGTTGGTAGCAGGTTGGTAGTTGAATCCGGTGCAAAATTAATTAAATCCTGTTACCAACAAGCTGGATCTGTGTGCACGATTCGTTAGATGTGGAGGTTCAATTGTGAGCAGTTACGGTTTCTCCCACATACATGGCACATCTCTCAAGACGGCGCATCGGTGAGCGGTGTCGAAAGTCGCGCGCCGAAAAGCGACGGAGAGCGGCGAATTCCCGCCGGTCACGCTTTGTCACGACGTCTATTTCGAGCTCAGCCCAACTTGCCAGCTGCTAGCGCCAATTTGCTGGCCGTTCGCCTGCGCGGATAGTCCACTCTCGTTTTGTGACCGGATTTTCATTCGTACCGACCAATTTCGCCAGCTAGGGCTCCAACGCCCGAATTCACGCGCCGAGGAGAACGGTAAGTGTGCAAGAGTTAGAAAGGGGGTCACGCGGGCTGTGATTGTGATTGTGTTGTGTTGCATCTTTCTTCACACCATCATGGCTTCCAACGCTAGGCGACCACCACCAGCAGGCCAGGACTACGCTGCCGTCCCACAAAGCCCACGAAATGCAGCACCACCCTCAGGCCGCCCATCAACTAGTCGCTCAGCCTCCGCACAACCTGGGAGGGGTGCCATTGCTGCAGGTGTTGCTAGTGGGGCAATTGGTGGAGGATATGGGCCGTACTCAGTGCGTACCAAACTCTTTCTCGGCGGGCACATACTTACAGTGCTATCAGTACAACCCGCTAAACGGCAGAGACATGTCAAACCCGTCCCGTTTCAGCGCGGCGCCCTCGGAAATGTCATCAGTGGGCGGCAGTAATGACAAGATGGACTTTGCCAACACCTCAACCGTCCCCGCCTATCTCTGGGACAAGGACCCTGACCTGGACGACGCCCTTCACAACCCTGATCCCGTCCGCGATGCCAAACTCGATCGTTCCTTTACGTTCTTCTCAAGCAGAGGTTGGCTCAATGTCAGCGCTCTCGTTATCCTTGTTGCCGGTCTCGTGACGCTGTTCGCTGGCTATCCAATTATCGACTACTACGCGCGCGCCGACCCCGATAACGGCGGATACAACCTCGGCGGCATCAACGGGTCTGGACAAGTCCCTGACCTGCCAGGACTTCCCAGTCTCATCGACTCAGATACCCCGCAGAGCGCGTATACACGGACCGGCTTCGATGGCAAGAAGTACAACCTTGTCTTCAGCGACGAGTTCGAGCTTGATGGGCGGACATTTTACCCCGGAGAAGATCCATATTGGGAGGCGATGGACTTCCACTACTGGCCCACAGGCGATCTAGAGTGGTATGACCCGTCGGTACGTGCTGGGCAGCACAAAACGTTGCCTTGATATCTGACAGCTCCCAGGCGGCAACAACCAAAGACGGTAAACTCGTGCTGACCATGACCATGGAGGATACACATGATCTCAATTGGAAGAGCGGTACGCTACCCGTGCGTTTCAGCACACCGATACTAATAACATTTGCATAGCTATGTTGCAAGGCTGGAACAAGCTGTGCTTCACCACAGGATATGTCGAAGTCTCTGTCAGTTTCCCGGGCGCGCATGACACAGCGGGTTTCTGGCCGGGTGTCTGGACGATGGTACATATCCTGCAGTATGCTCAAATATTTAATCTCAACACGACCACAGGGCAATCTAGGTCGCGCCGGGTATGGCGCTTCGACGCAGGGCATGTGGCCATACTCCTACGACACATGCGATGTAGGCACCTTCCCAAACCAGATGACTGCCGACAACGAGCCTGCCAATGCCGCCAATGGTAACTCCAATGGCGACGGACCCGTCAGCGAGCTCCCAGGACAGCGCACATCTGCATGTACATGTCCCGGTGGAGACCATCCAGGCCCGAAGAACAGCGTTGGGCGAGCAGCGCCTGAAATCGATATTCTGGAGCATCAAATCGAAACTCAGCAATGGCAAGGTCAGGTCTCGCAAAGTTTCCAGGTCGCGCCGTTCGATTATCAGTACAAAATCAACAACAACTCGGACACATACACGTTTTACGACGACAGTATAACCGAATTCAACAGCTACCGTGGCAGCTCGCTTCAGCAGGCTGTCTCTGCCTTGACCTTTGTCGATAAGAACGACTATGGCGGTCAACAGTACGGCGTTTTTGGTGTTGAGTACTGGTCGGATCCGAACGACCGTTCGGCTGGCTACATCGAATGGGTCACTGATGGAAAGCCATCGTGGAGGGTCAACGCTGATGCCATCGGGCCCAACGACGAGGTGGAAATTGGCCAGCGAATCATCCCCGAAGAGCCGATGGTGAGAGCGTCCGCTCGCGAACACCCGCTACGATAAGCTGACCCGTCTATAGTACATGGTTCTCAATTTCGGCATGGCCTACAACTTCCAGCCGCAGGATTATTCGAAATTAACATGGCCAAACAACATGTATATCGACTACGTGAGGATATACCAGCGTGAAGGCCTCAAGAAGAAAGACTATTTATCCTGCGATCCTGAAGCTCATCCGACAAAAGACTACATTGAATCGTACGTCTGTCGTGCACACGCGACAGGAAGAAAGCTGACTGGATACAGACATATCAAAGCGTATTCGGACCCCAATGTCACAACATGGGACGCGGCCGGGTTCACATTCCCAAGGAATCGTCTATACGATGGCTGTTAATATTCTCACATTGCTATCTGTGCAACAACACACCGTTCAGCACCCACGACTATCTTTGAGGATTATGATTTTTCTACTATTCTTGCATTAACGTGCCCCCTACATCGCCTACATACCACTCCGTGACAGGCCACCTCCCATTTTCGCGTTACTTGATGAGCGACCTCTTTGGACTACATACGTATTTATCACTTATCTCTCTCGTTCGTTACTTTATCAGTCGTAGTCAGTGCTCAAATGGCGAGCTAGAATATCTTGGGGTACCTAATGCACGATGACAAACGGATTGTTGTGTGTACTTCCATGTAATATTCTAGAGCTGCGTTGGCCGGAATTTTTGTGAGCTTCAAGGCTCTTCGTTACGTCGTTTTTGGTTGCTGGTAAGCTGGTGCGTGCCGTCTAGTGTGGAGGACGACTTAGGTGTACGTATACTACATACTTATTGGCGAACGGGATGTGGGAACATTGAAGAGGCACAGTTGCTCGCCGCTGTGTTTCTCTTCGTGATAAGTAATTGACAGACATCGCATATTCCCAATTTGTTCTAAGTATAGGCAGGTAGTATCCCAGGTCGTTTTCGTAGCTAGCCTTACTAGGCCATTGGCCAGGGGGTACACATCTGACAACTGCTATAATTCTTGACATTTTCTCTCACACCGGGTAACCTCGAAAATCCCGCCCGTGGATGTATTTAGACTCGAAGACCGAGGACAGCGACGGTATCGAGCGGAAGCACTTTCTGGCTGCCGATTCTTATTCTTATTTTACCTATTTAGGAACAAGATGCAATGACCCCGACAAATATCAACGGTCCGGGTAGCCTTGGTATGCTCGCATAAGAATGCCTCTAGTAATCTGTCACAGATATTTTGAGTGACTTGCTTCCATATTGCACAACCGCAGCATCCTTGAAGAGTGTATCTTCGATAACCTCGCACTCACCCTGTAACGTCAAGTCAATTCTAGCTGGTGGTTTACTCGGCTTTGGATTACAGCACGGTATGAATGAGTCCGACAGCTAGAATCCACTCTACAAGCTCACTCTTAGTTGTTGTGTGTGTATGTATGTCGCGGGATACTGGATACTGAATATCACGGGCAGATCCAACTCCTCAATCAGGATCGATCTCCGAGTCGATGAGCAGAACGACATAAATCAATGATATAGAAACCAATATTCATCACATTCAAATACTGGTTTGGTATGCGTGAGAACACCATATCCGGATGCTGGATGGCACGGTGGGTGTTTCACCGTGAGCTGACTGGGTGTTAAACCGCCGTTGAAAGGCGTGTGGCCAATCCAAGGAAGGATGCTGAGTGACACTCGATACCCACTTCGTCCAGGGGCCACTGATATCGGACAAGCTTGTAGGGATACGCTGATATGACCGCATCCCAAACACAAGTCCGGAATATGTTCGGTGCCTCGACGAAGATCCCATTATGCGAAGAATCCAATCAATGATTATTATTCGTAGCCGTTGTGTATATTGCTACTCGAGCATAGTGTCCATCTCTCCAAATTTAATGATCCTGATATTCCATCTCGTCATCAAATGTTCAAAATCCCATAGTGTATCCTACTGGTGTTAAGTCACGCCCGTCACGGTTAGCGCCTGCTCCGCTGAGAGGCACGCTGGTATCGAAAAGATACGACATATGGTAGGGTTGGGGCTCATTATGACGGTCGTATTGCGTATTCGAGAAGAAATCCTGCAGGAATGGGACGTCCGGGAGGTCTCGAGCAGTGGGAGATACGCCTGAATTGGACGAGCCCGACTCGGATGGCGTAGACGCCTCAGTCGCGCTTGCCTTGCGGCTAGGAGCCAGTATCCTCCTCCGAGCCTGGAATATGGTGATGAGCTTGGGAGACTAGCTGAGACGAGATGCGCACGTACGTTGATCATCCAGTTTGATACTTGGCTGATGGAAAGTCCCGTAACGTGCGAGAGGTGCCTCTTTTCCTCCTCGCTGGGGTACGGATTGTCGGAGTGTAGTTGCAACCATGCTTTGAGATAGTCCGTCGTCTTTGCTGGCAAGTTTCGTCTGGTGCGGCGCTGTTGACAAGAAGGCGCTGGAGTGGCCACTGCGCTGGGGCCCTGGGGCGTGTGACTCGGTACAGCAGTACTGTCGAGAGGCTGCATAGTGTTTTGCAGGTAAGGGTGTTGATATACGTGTGGAGCCCCCGACGCCAAGAATTGCGGCGGGTAAGTGTCGCAGGTGCCGCACGACGATGGTGTGAGAGGCCAGCCACCGAGGTCGTGGTAGTAAGGCGTAAATCTGCCCTGCTCATGCTCGTGAGATTTTGTCGTACGGCGCGCAGTCATGATGGATCAGTTTCGACCTGTTCGATTGTCTCTCTTTATTAAGTTGAACGTTTCTTTGCTTAGGTAAGGGAGCCCTCCAACAGACGGCCGAATACAGTTAGTCGAGACGCACAGACTGACAGGCTCCGCCGGCAGTTAAAGCAGCGTCGACCCATGTAGAGCCACCGACCAGATACAATGCAGGGACATCTCCATGTATTGCGGGTACCTCTGTCCCCGACTGACGAGAGATTCTACTCGTATCCTTCCCACAGGTAGAAGGTGATCAATGCGTAGATACAATGGGTGTAAGCAGGCATACAGGCACACAAGAGTCTGGACAGAGCCATCGCACTGAGTCGAAGCTCGCATCCCCGACCATTTCAGCGTATCTCTGAGGGACTGCACTCACTGTGCCACCTACAAGCCCTCCAGCACGCTCTGGCTCCCAAGTAGACCAGCGCAGTCGATGTGAGCCTCATCTCATTTCATGGCAATGTCCTCAGACCTCCTCGAGTTCGAATACCGGGGCTCGGACGCGATGGTCACGCGCATTGCATCGAGTCGGCGTCGGACTATGCGTTGGTGTTTCAAGGTGGTGCCCAATAGGTGTCAATAGGTGGACACAGATCGAACGGGCGCATCCCGCTGGCTAGTGGCGTCGAGATAACCAAGGTATGCTCCGAAGAAATCAAGTGAACGTAGAGGCTGGAATTGAGAAAGAGAAGCCCAAGAGAATGTGTGGTTGATGGCAGAGAGCGGGTCGGTATCTTCCATAGCGCCCTCGACAGAGCCCAGAGTGGACCGACAATCCGGCTGGTAGGCGACGTAGCGAGTCCGCGACATTCAAGCTCTAGCTTTAGCCCGCGGAGTCCAAGACGATGCATTGCTTGATAGCTTAAATAGAAGGGCGACCAGCTATGGAAGGGAACCTCATAGCTGTTTGCTAGGATGTGTGGTTGCGGCAGCTGAGTGTAATGCAAGGACAGAGTCGCGGAGGCTAATGCGCATGTTAGACCAAACCTCACAAGAAGGAACTAGGAACTAACTGTAGTTGCTCGTCTTGATATCCTCTCAGCTCTTTGAATTGCCTCATGCGCTGCTTTCTATGGAGAAGAACAAGCATTACTATGGTGGCCACCAGAACTAGAAAGTGTCATTGACCAAAATCTGTTTGCCATCGAGATGTTCTTACCGCCAATCATGCAGCAGATTGTTATTGCCATTTGCCATGTTTGGAGAGTAAGCGGGGTCTCTGGTGGCAGAGTGCATATTCCATGCTCGCAAGTTCTCTGCCCGGTTGGTCATTCCACGAGGACCTCCACTCAAGCAGATGACTGACCGTTCTACACTGACTGTCGAAAGTGCAGCTCTTTCCGACATCCATCGTAGATTCGCATAGGTGTGTGGTTGGACTACAAAAGAAGTTCGGCCGGGCACAGTTATCCCCTAGGTAAACAGTCTGATAGCGATGGCCAGCAAAGAAGTCGGAATATGTCGTATTCTCGACTATACAGGGTTGGCTCAAGGTTGCGTTCGTATAGCTAAACATAGTTTTGAATACGTGCGCCCGCCAAGTTTAGCGTTAGCTTACGAGCAGACGGACAGAATGCAGGCAACTTGAGAGGAGCCATCTGGCGCTGGCGCGCACTGTTCGTCTCGATGTCGTTGACAAGTGCCTCCAGGCGAGATCAGAGGACGGCAGCCACTGCCCTCATCGGGGCAGAATAATCCAGGGGAACACAGAGCTGGTATTGTATCTTCAGCCGAGTAGCCAAAGGGATACTCATCGCGTCGACAGGTCCGTGGGAAGCAGGTTCCATTGGTGGGCGCCGAGCAGAACGTTTTGTCATCGCAGTCTGACTTGAATTTGAGCGTAGCCGGGTCGAGCCTATCGTTCGAGGTCGAGCAGGCTGCCATCCATACAGCGGGAGAAGAACCAGCCAACTCGCCGGCGTGATAGTGACAGAAAGAGGTAAACCGTTGATATGTTGTGATCGGACCCGCATGGCCGACTTCACTTCTTCCCTTCACCTCAATGGATTTCACCCAACCTTGGACGTTCGAATCTTGTACGAGGAGCCCACAGATTGCACTTCAATAATATTTCTGGACCTTCCACCAGAAGTGCTCGTCGACCGCTTCGAGTTGGCCAACTATGCGGCCGAATATTCGTTCCATCTCCTTGGGCCATCCAACGTCGAGCTTCCTGTTGTTGCTTTGGCAAATGAAACATCACATCTCATGCTCGAAATAACACCGGAAGACTCGCTGTACCGCCAAGTCACGATACCACTACACCTTCGATACCCCGAAGTGGGAACGGACGATTATGTCGCGGTCACCTTCCCCGCGCCGCACGGTTACTTGGCTTGCCCACTCCCAGAAGGTTTTACCGTCACATTCTTGTATTCTGTAGCTGATACCAATGCAAGAAGAGAATGTTACAGACAAGTCTGTTCCTATAGAATTCGCCCATATCCTGACCTCAAGTCGTCTTACGTCGCTGGGAACTCCCCAAGAAGCATTCACCTTGAAGATACCCGCTGGAAACTCTCTTCACACTCCTAGGGTCGAGGCCGGCACATCCATACTGATACTGCTTTGCTGCGTTTACATGGCCTACAAGTCGTTCGCGACAGTCAACCGTCTATCAAATTCACGATGATTTGAACAGGGTCGCGTGCCCTATTTTGTTCCAACGACTGGCTTGCTTGTGTGCTCAGGGTATTTATCGCCATTGTCAAAAAGTTCTCTCCCCAAGCAGGGTGCGCCTCCAAGCGCTGTTCATGACTGCGCCGGCTAGACATGCCATTCAATCCACCGACCTATTCTTGCACCAGCTCTCAGCGTGTATTCTCAAACATTAAGCGTGGCATTCCATAAGTACATTATACACTCGAAAGTACCGTAGATGGTATCAAGACAATCAACGCATAACCAGAAAAAAGCTGGGAGTTGGTGTGAAACAGAGACCCTAAGAACAGAGCGTTGAACTAACCATAATTCAACATAAGACCAGCAATATTCATGATATGGCAAGCATGCGTTGGTTTTGGAGGTACTCGGTGGTATCGGAGAGGTTGCGAAGGTAGGACGAACTGCTTTGAGGTGTCTGACGGAGACATCGTAAGTATAGGCGTGTGGTATGCATGATTGGTCCACTAACCGATGGGACCGAATCGGGTGTGCCCATGTCCTTCAGTGCGATGAGGTTACCCTCTGGACGCGAGTTCTCCACCAGCGGTGTGTTCACAAGGACTGAGAAAGATCGAGAGATGGAGGAGAAGTAGGTAGCGCGGGGCTTGGAGGTCGTGGGAGAAGTCATGGTGGGGGCTGTTTGAGTTTCTTCGCGTGCGATAATAGGGTATATGCAGATGAAGCGAGGAACTCAGAGTCGAGGAGGGAAACCGACACTGGGTTATCCAGGTTTTATATCGCACATCCGGTCTCGACGTCATTTAATGGGGCGTCTAAGTCTGGCGGAGAGCCGGGTAACGGTGCGATCGCGTTACCCCAGACCACCGTCACCACATTTGGCGAATCAGCGACCTCGATTAGATCTAACCGGGCCGGAATCACCATCTTATCGCAGAGCAGTACAAGCAACTCTCCCACCGACTATTCACCTACACGCTTGGTTATGAAAGTTGCAATCGTTACCGGGGCATCAGCAGGCATAGGTCGAGCAACAGCAATTGCACTTTCCAAGGCTGGATGGAGCATTCTGCTAACTGCTAGAAACGAGGCGAATCTCGAGGAGACCAGACAACTATGCGAAACCCCCGAGAACTGCTTGCCGATAGCCGGGGACGTGACAAACGAAGACTTCGTCAAGACTCTGTTCGAACGTACGGCTGAGCACTTTGGTGAGACGAAAGCATATCGGAAGGAGACTGGTTCAAACAACTAATGCTCCTTAGGTCGTTTGGATCTATTGTTCAATGTGAAGAAACCCACAATGGAAAGACCTTACCTAACCCCATCTCTATAGAATGCAGGCGTGTCGGCCCCACAAGTCCCTATTGAGGAACTCAGTCTGGAGACATTCAAAAGCGTTATGGAAGTGAATGTCACAGGCCCATTCTTATGTACTCGTGAGGCCGTCAGAGTATTCAAGAAACAGAGCCCTCAAGGAGGTGGGAGAATTCTACTATGCCACCCTGGATGTCCAGCGCCAACAGTTTCCCCAAGGCCGGATTATCAACAATGGCTCGATTTCGGCACACACGCCCCGTCCATTTTCTGTTCCATATACGGCGTCGAAGCATGCTATCAGCGGTAAGTGCATATCCATGCACCGGTCGCTGGCTACTTACCTTGGACCAAGGTCTTACCAAATGCACTTCTCTCGACGGCCGCAGGTGCGCGACCCTGTCCATGCTACCAGATGCGAGCTAACCGTGCTTTACAAAGCTACGGGATTGCCTGCACTCAGATTGATATAGGTGTGTCCCAATGCAGTAGCCAGTCTTCCCCAGAGGCTAAACAAACAATGAAAATAGGAAACGCGCAAACAGCGTTGACGCGAGGCAAGATGGACAGTATACGTCAACCAGACGGTAGATACATTGCGGAAGCTACGTTCGACGTACAGCATGTTGCCAGCACCATCGCACATATTGCCTCGCTTCCCAACGATGTTACGATGCTGGAGGTGAACATAATGTGAGTGCCCACGCATGCTTGTTGGCAAATCGACCTAACAGCAATTCATAGGGCTACGCAAGCACCGTTTGTGGGACGTGGATGAATAGAGGTAGTATGATACTGTCGGTATATCGTGAGTTTGAGAACAAGGACAAAATGCATGGAGCACTAGAAATCGCAAAGACCGAAAACTTGGTAGTTGAATCATAGCCCATGGAAGATCAGGATCTTCGAGTATGCGCCGAAATATCGGTAGCAGTGTCCTTACGGGCATCGGGCATGCATCGAGATACAGGGCCTAATGAATGCTATCTCAGGTTATCTCATGAGGTGAAAAAGGAGATTAAGTCTGAGCTAGGAAGTAGACGCTGGCCTACGCCTTCGGGGAGTGAATCCCACGACAATAGCTCTAACTCAGCACGGTCGCTCGTCATCGCCCCCCAGAGGCAGCGAAACATAAGTTCAACCGTGTTGAGGAGGCCATTGCCAATGGGAATCCAACACAAAAGGCGCTGGGCTGGGATCTGCTGGGATAGGCTGAGATTGCCATGGACGAAAGGAATCAAAATGCATGACCACTTGTGAGAAAGTGACGCGCTTCTGACGTAATGGCGAGGCCCGCCAGGTATATGCGCGTGTGGCGCTTTGCAAGCCTCTTTCATGGCCGAGCAGGAAGACAGCAATCAGAGCGCAGAGCGACCACCGCCGTCGGCCGCCAACGAACACCAGCAGACTTCCTATGTTTATCCTGTTAAATCTCTCTTGACGGGTCTGCAACAACCTACACATCGATCGTCGCAGTCCGCGTCTTCAGCATCTGCTTCTCCATCCTCTCCAGAGTTTACTCGCTGGATCGCAGATGGCGTAGAAAGAGCCAGTGCGTTCATCATTCATTACTACGCGATGTATGCGTATTAAACATTCTACAGACACCGGCAGTGCACGCGACTCTGAACTGCCACCGTCTCCTCCGCTTCCCCACAGCAGAGTTCAACGGTCGCAGAGCATCGCGGAAGCCATACCGCGCTCCAAGAAACATCACACGAAAGGGTCGAGGGCACAAAAATCCTCGTCAAACATAGAAAACTCTCCTAATTATCGACATTTTCCTGGTGAAGGAGAGTCACCAAATCCGTCGCGGTCGTTCGCCCGGCATCCATCCAAATCATCACCATCGTCAAGACAGCAATCTCCCTCGCGGGGAGCGAACCTATCTCCTCTCTCCGCCCCAGAGGATGACCTCCCGGACTTTGACCCACGGCACCCCGCAGCCCTCCCCCTAGTGTCGCAGGGTGCATTCGAAGCTACATCGGAGACCGCTCTCGTCCCCGAATACTTCAAGCCCTCCGAGCCATTCAACCCGTCCGCTCTTGGCATAGTCCATCTAGGGCCTCTCACGGCACCCAGCTCAAATGCAGCTTCGAGCAGACACTCTGGGAGCGAGCGGTCGCGCTATTACACACCAGGTAGCTCTGTCGCAGGCAAGGGCTCCGCAGACGGATCTATGCCTTCCTCTGAAGCCCCCACGTCGCACGAATCCTCGGCCGATGCTGGCTCAAATACAGGACCCGCCAGTATTGTCAATTCGAGCGGATCAGGTCAAGCCGCAGAAGAGCTCGTCACAGTGCGCTTCCAAGCTGTTCAAGAAGAGAACGGCTACCATGTCGTTTTGGGACGGGAGGGCACACTCACAAGATGTGAGGATGAGGTGCGTGAATATTTGTCTTTTTGACTTTGTGATATCGAATACACGTAGCCTATTCGTACTCCAGGTGCTGTTCAAGGCTTTGGAGTGCTCATAGCAGTCGATCAGAATGAAGACACCCTAGTGGTGCGACAGGTCTCAGAGGCATGTATTGATTTCTCTTCATTGCTGTTTGATCTCTGGTTTGACACCCTCATAGAACTCGACAGAAATCCTCGGACTATCGCCTCATTATCTCTTCTCGTTGGAATGCTTCACCGATGTATTACCGGAAGACCAAGCTGCAGCTCTCTGGGACCATATAGATTTCCTCGGTGAACCAGAACCCGATTCATTCAATGACAACGATAACCACCCATTTCGCCTGAGTGGCTGGAAGGCCCCGACACCTGACGACGCACCGCGACAAACATGGACATGTTGGTGCGCCATTCATCGGCCACCCATGACGCGCCCCCGAAACTCACGCTTGGTCGTGATGGAGTTCGAGCTTGAGAGAGACTCTGCTAATCCTCTGTACCCTCCGATGCCTTTTGCAACCCCAACCACGGCAGGATCCATGTCCGTTGACAGCGAGAATATCGCGGTCAAATCAAATGGCAGCTCTACGGATGAATCCGAGAAGACACTTGTCGAACCACTTCCTTCAATTAGTGCCACATCGTCCGTCGACACTATTCGACCCGACGACACTACACCATCTGCCTCAGTCCTGGACGAGGCCCCGTCTGCCACTCTTGCACCAGCAACGCGTCAGGGTCTACAGGGTGATACAGAGTGGCAACCCACAACATTGGAGGTGATGGAGAGTACAATACCACATTCCAAGCCTCTCATGTCGCTTGATCGACTTCGACGGTTGGCTCGCGGTGCTCCGCAAGCCGACCCCGCTGCTCCTTACCCAACGCGTGGAAGACGCGGCGCGAAGACGGCGCGCGCTTCAGCGGGTGGGGGCATGATGGATGTATTCGCCGTTCTAGCTGAAATCGACGAGCAGCTTGGCGCTGCGCCGAATTTGGATTCTTTCCTCAAGATTGTTGTGGGCGTAATCAAAGATTTGACACAGTTCCATCGTGTGCTCGTTTACCAGTTCGACGAGGCGTGGAATGGTCAAGTCGTTGCAGAGATCGTTGACTGGAGCCAGACCCATGATCTGTACAAAGGCCTTCATTTTCCAGCCGCAGATATCCCAGCTCAGGTAAGATACATACACAAATATGCCGGGAACAAAGCTCATTTTCTCCTTCCTTTGCAGGCGCGCGCGCTGTATAGGATCAGTATGTCTTCACCAACCTTTCGATTCACATTTGCTCACAAACGCAGACAAGGTCCGCATCCTGTATGACCGTGACCATCCTACTGCTCGGATCGTGTGCCGGACGCACGAGGACCTCGAGGAGCCGCTTAATATGACCCATTGTTATTTGAGAGCTATGAGTCCGATCCATATCAAGTGTTTGTCCTGGTCAGAATCATCATATATATCATTCACTGATTTATCCCTGTGTAGACCTTGGAAACATGGGTGTCCGAGCATCTATGTCGGTGGTAAGTTCTCTCACCGAATTCTGGCATTTTTTTGACGTTTGCAGTCTATCATGGCGTTTAATACTCTGTGGGGTCTTGTCGCTTGCCATACATATGGCGATCACGGCATGCGCGTGTCGTTCCCCGTGCGCGCGATGCTCAAGCTGCTCTGCCAGTCCATTTCTCGGAACATTGAGCGACTCAGTTATGCCCAGCGCCTCCAGACCCGCAAATTTGTGCGTACCAAATCACCTTGATATGGTTTATGTTGACGCAACCATAAGATCAACACGATACCTACAGACAACCATCCGGTTAGCCTACTTTTTCATGGCTACTTCCGCATCACTCATTTACTGACCTATATAGTCTGGTTATATTGTTTCAAACACGGATGACTTGCTCTCTTTGTTCGACGCGGACTTCGGCATCCTGGTCATTGGCGATGGCGCCAAAATTCTGGGCCCCAACCTCTACGGCCAGGAAATTTTGATCATGGCAGAATACTTTCGACTGAAGCAGTTTCAGTAAGTAACGGCTTAGTCCGAGAACCACACATCTCAATCTCACGGAAACAGGTCGATACAGGCTTCTCAATGTGTAACAACGGACTACACCGATTTAAACATGACCAGCCTGTCTGTGGTTGCTGGCGCTCTATATGTCCCATTATCGAGTGGTGGCAAGGATTTCATCGTCTTCCTGCGTAAGGGACAACCCAAGCGAGTCCACTGGGCAGGGAGACCAACGAAAGGCAGCGACCCCGTGCTTGAGCCGCGGAAGTCATTCAAAGTCTGGTCAGAAAACGTGGCTGGCCGCTCCAGAGCATGGGCGGACGAGCAGCTTGACACCGCAGCCGTCTTAGCGCTCGTGTATGGCAAGTTCATTCACGTCTGGAGACAGAAGGAAAGCGCTCTGCAAGCCAACAAACTCACGACTTTGCTCCTTAACAACGCTAGCCACGAAGGTATAGTGTCATTTGTGCTCGTGAATGTGATGTGCTGATTTTGTCCTTAGTGCGGACGCCGCTCAACCATATCATCAAGTGCGTTTCAATCCCCCATTATGACCCAACGTGACTGACTGATCGTCAGCTACCTTGAAATGGCTCTGAACGGCCCACTGGACACGGAGACCCGCGACAATCTGAGTCGTTCCCATGTCGCTTCAAAGGTTCGGATTCGGCCTACATGACTGATCTGCGCTAAATTATCACCCAGAGTTTGCTTTTCACCATCAACGACTTACTTGTGAGTGCAATCTGCCCCACCCCCGGGTAGCATGTAACTTATTTCACCTTAGGACTTGACAAGGCTCGAGAGTGGGCATGAGACTTCATTCAACGAACCTTTCGACCTACCCACTGCCATTGACGAGGCTGTGTTCACTTACAAGCTGGAATCTGAGCGGCGCTGCTTGGGCTTCGAGGTCGATATCTCCTCGAGTCCCAGACAGGTTGTCGGGGATGCAAAGAAGATTCAAACGGTCGTTCAGAATTTGACTGGGAATGCACGTCAGTATCATTGTCTATCTGTGGTGCCCATGAGACTCAGACCGCGCAGTGAAATACACAACCAGCGGTACCATCAAGGTGTCTTGCCAAACCTTCGATGAACCGGCGGGATTGCGACAGTCAGACCAAACTGCTGTTGAGATAGTCGTCGCAGACACCGGATGCGGGATCCCACCCGCCATGCTGGAAAGTATATTCCGCGAGTTTGAAAAAGTGGAATCCTCTCAGCCTGAAAAGAGCGCGGAACCAGGCGTTGGTAAGCATGCTCCTTTTCATGCACCCGCATTTGACTTACCCCCATCAGGTCTTGGGCTTGCTGTTGTTGCGCGTATTGTTGAGCAATTGGGAGGGCAGTTGCGTGTTGAGTCCACTGTTGGCGAAGGTAGTCGCTTCTCTTTCCTCATCCCGTTGTCTCTTCCGGGCGCCAATACGGACAAGAATTCGGCGTCAGGGTCGTCCAGGGCCTCGTCAATGTCATCTCTTGAACAACAAATACGATCAGGGTCTTCAAGCGCAAACTCTGGCCAAGAGATTGAATCTTTGGTGAAGGCGCTCTCTGCATCTCATATTCCCCCGAAGGTGCAGTCGGCAGATTCTTTGTCTGGCTCCCCGCGCTCGGGGGTGTATGCAGTGAGCGACTCCAATGTTCCGATACGCCCCTTGAAGGTCGAATCGTTCGACGTCGAAGTCCCCGCGGCCCGTGCCCAAGCGTCGAGCTCCCCTTTGTCTGCTTCGAAGGTTGACGGGGTGCTGGAAGCGTCCGCACTGCCACACCCTGAACCAACTGGTGAACGAATCAAGAAAAGACCCCCAAGTCAAAATTCGTTGAACAAGCTACGCGTATTGATAGTGGAGGCATGTTCAGACAAGTTGAGTATAGCTAGTTCTTACAACATTTGCTAGGATAACCACATGAATGCGATGATACTCGGAAAACGCCTTACCATTGATGGACACACGGTCATCACGACAAAGCATGGACAGGAAGCGTTGGATCTTGTTCGCCAGGATCGCGAGTTCGATGTCATCCTCATGGACCTCAACATGCCCATCTTGGATGGATATGAAGCCAGTCGGGAGATTCGACTTTTTGAGGAATCGGAAGAGGCCCAACCGCCATCGACGCGTCTATCACGGCAACTCCATGGAAGGATACCTATATTCGCCGTGTCAGCATCCTGCGAAGAACAGCAACGACACCGTCTTTCTGACTACGGCATGGATGGGTGGATCCTGAAGCCAATCAATTTCAAGAGGCTGGCGATTCTTCTCTCTGGGATCACAAGTCTGGAGCAGCGCCGGGCTGACCTCTATCATCCCGGGTGCGAGTGGGAGAGTGGTGGTTGGCTTCACGATGCGCCGGAGAGGGACGACTCGCTTTCCTGGCAGGACCAGAAATAGTGCCGGGTCCATGTTTGTTTGTTTTTTGTTTTTTTGCTTTATACACACGGGGATTTTGTTGGTATCATAACCATACTTACGGTCTGCAGTCAGATGTAATTTTTGGGTCTTAGGGTCATATTCACGGACGACCTTTCCATCAAACACGTGTTGCTCGTACTTATAGATGTTGTATATGTTTATGTATTATTCCGTTCCCTGCTTTATACATACTTTCTGCGCTGGCCACAGAGCCGATATTCAAATTGGACAAGTTGTTCCTCATTAGGATTTGAGATCGTTGCCTTGACCAGAGTAGATACGACTTGAATTTGACTCCCATCATCTACATGTAAGTATGCCTTCCACCGTTTATCGACCCGGCCGAGTGAAG
Source organism: Cylindrobasidium torrendii FP15055 ss-10 (assembly GCA_000934385.1). Lineage (NCBI taxonomy): Eukaryota > Fungi > Basidiomycota > Agaricomycetes > Agaricales > Physalacriaceae > Cylindrobasidium > Cylindrobasidium torrendii. The sequence continues at coordinate 182,127 of KN880451.1, forward strand.
AAGCGAACGTTTCCATGCTGGGAGACACTTCCACCCGAGCTATGGTTGTCCATTTTTGACTACGCTACGCATATCCCGCGGTCGTTCTACAGTGCATTTGAATCCAACGTGAGTATGCCTTACAAAGACGAGCGGAGGATGGCTCGGCTGCATCAGGTATGCTGTTTCCAACATACTACATAGTCAACTTCTAAATCCCACTGTAGAAAACGCGATACCGTTTACCACTGGTCTGCGTGGACTGGAATGGTCTCTCGACGCCATTCCTCTACCAGTCCGTGTTCATCACCCAGCGCCAAACATTCTGGGCCCTGTTGGAGACGCTGTCCAGATCACGCAACAGAAACGATGTGCGCAACCTGGGAAGCTATATCCAAGTCCTCGACATCCCACTTGACTTTCTGGCGATGAGGGCCGACCTGTTATCGTACATGCCTAGCCTTCGCGTGCTCGCCTGCCGGAGCATGTACGACGACTCTACCGTCCCCGAGGATGTCATCGACACGCTCTGCGCGACGTGCCATGAATTGGAAGAGTTCAATGGCGAATTCACGACGGGCATCATCGACAAACACAGCGCCGCGTTCTTCTCCGCGTTCCCGAAGCTGCGGTCGCTCTCTACACGCGCGTCGGAGCCCTACGTGGGCAGCCAAAGTCTTGCCGTCGAGCCTTTCTCCGCAGACAGTCTCGTCTATCTCGCGATTTCAGACAACGCATTGGCGGGGCCCATCGTCCATCCGCTTCCGTCGCTGCGGTGCATGTCGCTGGACATCGGTGCAGAGCGGCTCAGTGCGTTTTCGGTCAAGGCGCTGGAGGTGTATGGGCCCCAGCTCACGTCGCTCGTGCTGGACATGGTGCCGATGATTTCTCTGCAGGAGACGGAAGCGTTCGGGAGGGCATTGCGCGGATGCCTGCATCTGCACACCATCTATGTCTCCCGGGACGTGCTGGGCTTTTTGGAAACGGTGGAGCTGCCGCCTTCGCTGCGGACGTTGGCGCTGCAGGTTGGGCATCCCCAAGAGCAGCAGACGAATGTGGATTGGATGAAGGTGTTTGGGACGATATTGGGTAGAGTCAAACCAGATGCGATACAGACGCTGATGTTCTCGAGGAGAAGGAATGTCGTGGATTTGCAGACGAGGCATGCGGCGCTGCTTGCAAGATACTCCAAGTTCATAGAGGAACGAGGCTGGGCATTGGTGGACAATTATGGGGATGCAGTTGTTATCAAGTGAACATTGCAGTGCGTAAAAGTCAGAACTCATTATGTGTATCTCAGCATATATACAGGTAGACCAAGTCAAAAACAAACTATTTGTACTTTGTTCGGATGGTGTTAATGGTGTATAGGCATTTAACAATATCAACGCACCATCCAGTGGGTAAATCGAAATCGCTAGTTGTGTGTTTGGAGCTAAGCTATGGGCAAGTGCATGGGTTTGCCAGCATACTCGGTCGAGGGGCTTGGGGTACAAGAGTGTGGATATATTCCACAGGCATCATCCCGGGCTGTAATTGTGACTAAACAGCGACATAAGCAACCTATGATTACGCACACACAAGAGAATGAGACTGACCTCGAAGAAATAGAGCTGCGGGATCGTCTTCAGAGTCCACTGTCTTGCTGCGCCTTTCGAAGACTTGAACAGGCAGGCATCTGCGGTGGAAAATGCAGCGGCAAAAGGGAGAGCGGTCGCCAAAACACGATGAAGAGAAACCATTGTCTTGTCTCGAATTCGTGATAATGAGGGCTTCGGGATGACTTAGGGGGAGGGGACGATCTTCACAGTACTGGGCCAGCTTATATTCGAATCCCAACTTGCTTGTGAAATTTCCGAATGATGGAAAACGATAGGGCGGCGGTGATGCGAAATATGGGCCCAGGCAGAGTGCGCGCCGAGTCGGAAGGGGACACACACGCATGAGGTTCGATCGCGAGTGGCGAGCAGCAGCGGCGACGCGTGAGTGAGTCACGGGACCACGTAATGTCTAAATCGACGTTTAATCGTCTTTGACAGTTCGAAGCTTGTTCCAAGTCTCAGGCTCACGATCCCCCGCCGCGAATATTTACCACATTTGTGACGTTGGCCCGTTTTCTGACGCAGCGTATCGCGTCGACGGCTCACAGGTGTCTTCGATGCGCGGCCATGGGGCGGGACGCTTTTTCCTATAAAACTCTGGGGGATTTAAAGTAACCATATCATCTTCCTTCACTTCATTCCATCCACCACATCCACCCAGCCTTTCTCCCCACATTCTCATCTTCATCTACCATGTCTGAAGGAAAGAACCCCGAGCGCGTCGCTGCCGGTCTCAAGGCTGCCATCCACAACCCCAACACCTCTGAGGAAGCCCGTGAGCGCGCTACCGAGCGCCTCCAAGGCATGGATACCCAGTACACCGACAAGGACCTCGACAACAGCAGCGCCAACCAGGACAATGGCGACCACCACCGCAACCAAGTTCTCGGTAAGCAAATTCCAACGCCCCCCCTTGCGTTTGCATTCTCATACCCATGTAGGTGGCTACAAGGCAACCCTGCACAACCCTAGCTCGACGGAGTCTGCTAGGGCCAAGGCCCGCGACGTCCTCTCCGAAGCAGGCGTTGGCGAGGAGCCCATGAACCAGCGCAGCGGAAACCCCGATCCCGAGCGTGTTGCTGCTGGACATCGCGCCGCCACCAAGAGTCAGTTCTTCTTATGACCAGCTGTTATTCGCGGCTGATCGCTATTAGACCCCAATGTGTCGGAGGAGGCCAAGCAGAACTCTGCCAACTACTTGGAGGAGAACGATGAGTACTAGAGTGTAGTACCACAGTAACAGTAGCGAGTTGTTGATAACGAAGAATTGTATATTACTTTTTGATGCCTTCTTCCCATTTTTCCATATGACCTCGTTCGATATAGCACACATTGTTGCTTCTGAAATACGGCTCAAGCCAGTTGTCACCAAGGTACACCGTACTTTAACCATTCTCGAGTGCGAGCCATTGTTCAAGCTTAGCGGTTATCCTCCTCTTGTTCGACAAGTCAGGAAGCTCGAAAGACGCCTCGATCAACTTTTCGCTACCTATTATTCCCAAAACGGATTGATGATTAGTCAGGGCCTTTGTCTTCGCAACGCCCGCATTACAAGCTCTGCAAACTGGTTTTTATTCATTCTACCGTCCAAAACTTTACTTCAGTGTATCCAAACATCCAAAAGAGTGAATTTGAACTTGTTGAACCAGTTGAATCACAAGATAATGAGGGAAACGTACAGCCAAAAAAAACACAATACAGGCTTAAAGCAAGTATAACACATAAGTACATCTACATTATAGCAATGCACGAGCACAGTCTAAATAATCATTAAGAAACATGGATTCCATCCTCAAACGCGCTTGATGTAAATCGGAAGTTGGTTGCCCAACGCAGGCTCGGACTTGACGAACGGGCGCGTTATGACACTAAGAGGGACAGTCAGTATGAGTTCTTGTCACGCTCAGCAGAAAGGGTTGAACTCACTTGACTTGTTTCTCGATGATCGTGGTCGGATCGATGGAAAACTCCAAGTCAGTCACCAGGACGTAGAGGAATATCTTCAACCTGGTGAATAGATCAGCGGTCAAGCACAACCATCTAGCAAAAGAGTAGTACTCGAACAATGCAAACTGGTAGCCAATGCACGACCTATTTCCATTGGTCGTATTTCCGTTAAGGAAGGTCATTACATTCGAGTAAAGCCCAGGAATCGATTTCGACCGCCAAAACGGCTTCGCCCATCGCTCGGGCCTACTCAAAAGGTCAACGACGTCGCGGAAGGAAATCTAACAGCACAACATACCTAAACGAGTTCGCATCGTCGCCCCAGAACGCAACACTCTTATTGATAGCTTGTATCGGAATCGTGATGATGTCTCCCTTCTTCACTCTGATACTGTGACGCACGACGCCCGACCGGTCGAGATACCCCCCATCCGTCACATCCACAGGAATCTCATCCTCGTCCCGCTGGCACACACGCATGGTGGTGGTGACCGGTGAATGAAGCCGCAGCGTCTCCTTCACCACCCAATCGAGGTACTCGCACTGCATGACAGCGTCTTCTATCCTGTCCGCACCCACACCCACGCCCAGTTTCTGGAGTTCTGTCCGCAGCTTTCTTTGCGTATCGGGGTTGGTCACAAGAGCATACAGACACCAGGTCACTGCGTTTGCGGTAGTTTCATGCCCCGCCGCCATGAACGTCGATATCTGGCAAAGAATCTCTTCCCTGTTCATCTGCTGCGTAGGCGCTTTGGCCAAGCTAGAGCGGACTGTGTCGTGCTGTCAGGAAAAAGACGAGGACGGGTGCAAAAATAGACGTACTGAGCACACTTAGAATGTCCTTTCCCAGGACCGTCTTCTCCCCAACAATGGATGCAGCTTTACCAGACATTTCGTCCGCGGCTGCTTGTTGGCGCTCGTCGATGAGTTGTAAGCCAATCCGCCTCATGTTGGCCTTCGCAGTGGCCATGGTTCCAGAATTGCGACGCTATTGCGTTCTTCAATGGGGGTTATGAGAACAACGAGATGCAACTTACGAATATCCTTAGTACAGGAAACCACTCCTGGAGAATGGCCATGATCTTGAACGACTTGCTGGTCGAAAATATAACACCGAACGCCTTTGCGAGCTCTGTATGGCCTACAGCATCGTCGGATCCAAGAACGTCGAAACGGTAACCGAAGCCTTGGGGGAAATCAGAAAAAAGTGTTGAAAGATCAGGTTGGCGGACCAACGGACCTGCGAGGCCTATGATATCCAACATTGCTCTTGAAAGGTATGACAGAGCATCGATACGCTGTGGCTTAGGGCTGTCGCTGAGTTCTGCCCAAATATCTCGTAGCTGGTTGGACAGATAAGAGATGGGTAGGAGGCGAATTAAAGACCAACGGACCTGACGAGCCTTATCCCAGAAGATCGGCGACAGAGACCGCAAGGAGGTAGGCGAAAATGCGGGGGACTGGAAAAGGGATGAGGTTCGGGCAGCTCGGAGACGGCGAGTCGGAGACCAACCAATATCTTCCTCTTCAAATTGTATTAGCTAGGGACCTTGAAAACAGCGAGGAAGACATATACCTGCTTCTTGTGTACTTCTCCCTCAGTAGTCAACAGCCCTGAAAGGCAGATGAGTTTATGCACGCGTTGGAAATAGAATCAGAGAGAGCAACCTTGATCACCAGCACCCATAGCCGCCAGTCCGTCTCTGATGAAGCTCGGTTTTGGGTAGTCATAGGCATTCCCAAGGATGTGGGCGACAGCGACGGGGTCAAATGTCATGAGGCGTGGTCCGCCGAGGAATCCGCTGTACGCAAAGCTCGAGCCGTGTTGGAGGCGCCATTGTTCGAACAAGCCAGTGTTCTCTTGGTTGTGCATCTCTTTAAGATTGCCGACTATTCGCGATGTGCAGGAGGGGCCTGGAGTTTATGGTCAGTACATACGCGCCGCGGGGGAAGTCGATGGACATGTTGACCTGGTAGTTTGTGAAGCGGGGAACGGTATTGCCTGAGGACAAGGCTGGCAAGACCGCGGAGCATGTAGAGCAGACCAGCAGCGCATGCAGCACAGACGAACAGAGTAATGGACGCCATCGAGACGAGGATGGAGGGGCGCAGGAGAGAGAGGAACCCAGTGCAAGTGGACCATGCTTTTGAGTAGTTAAAGTGATGATCGAGCCGCGAAGCCCGCAGCGAAGTGACCGAGACACCGGCAACGTGCCCCCAAGCGTGAGGTCATTCAAACGGGGATCTCGGAGAGGGCAACCAGCCGAGGGAAATATCATGGAAAGTTGGCGACGAACAGATGTGAACTCGGTGGTTACCGTCATTTATATGCATGGGAGCACACAGTCAATGCCATCCACACGCACAGACTTTTCAACGCTGCCCCCGCCCTCGAGCTGGTACATTGGCACGGACTTACCACTCGCTTGGTTATGCACGTGTTCCCCCTTCAATAAAAAGCAAATTGATTGGACACACAATCTAGAGTTCATCGCTGTTGACGATATATTGTTAAATCGTTGGGCAACACTGGGTGCCGCTACTATTCTTCATTCAGTATAGAGACGCGATGACTATGCTTTATGTCCAATTGCCATGAATGCAATCCTGAAAAAGGACTTGTGCGGCTCAGGACTCATTACATATCATCACCCTCTACAGTACTGCTGAATTTGAGCGCTCCGCTCCACTTTCACAATAAATTCAGATGGTAAACAGTAATTCTGCCAAAGAAATCCGAGCTTTGCAGCAGCACCAGACGCAATCCACTGATATCCTGGAAGAGATGGGGTTCCAACTCGAAGCGCTGCTCCCGATTCACGTCCTCCGGAAAGACCTTCTTGACGAGCGTCCATTGGTCGTCCTTGAACACATGCACCTCGCAGTCTATCCCGACGAATCCTCCCTGAAAAGTAGTAGAGAGCACTGTTGGACTAATGGGAGCATCAAATGAAAGTTGGATGTATTGAGGCAGTCCCTATGTGGATTTAATACAGATTAAGTGAGCAACAGCGATAGCAACTTGCCGCCTGGCTCGTCCAGCAGGTCTCTGGATTTCCATCAATCAAGCCTTTCTTTCCCACAGACTTGTCGAGCGTCGAGCTGACTCTGCAAAGTTGAATCAAATCCGAGTAAATCCAGAGAAGAGAGATCCAGACATACTTGACTTTGGTAGTCGATGAAGAGCATAAAGACATTGCTAAACCAACGTGGGAAGCTGAGCCAGAAAATGGCATCTGCCTCCGCCCCCCATCACCGGAGTCCACTTCAGCTCTTACAAGATCGCGAACTGCAGAGGACGCGCGCGCGCTATATTTCCCGCACCGGAACCGACTCAAAACAGCTCGGCATCACGCCAGATATCGCAGCGCACTACTCCGTAGAAAGAGGTAGCGAAGAGGTCGACGCGAATCGCTATGTCGACATCTGCCCGTACGACCGCAACTGCGTCCGTACCGTAGACACCAGATACCTCAACGCAAGCTGGGTCCTTGAACGGCACGGCGCAAAATGGTGGATAGCAACACAGGCGCCGCTACCAGCCACCTTCCACCCATTCCTCAGTCTCTTCCTCGATGCCGTCCAAGCACCCACATCCTCTACCCCTCCAACGCATATCCGAACCATCGTGCAGCTCACACGTCTCACCGAAGGCGGCACGACCAAAGCAGACGCATACATCCCCCCACACATCGGCAAACCCGCTTTGGTATACGCCAACGACGGACGCGCCCCGCTCACGATCACGCTGGACGCCTCATCCTCCATCCCCTCAGCCGCATGCACCCTCAGCGTTCTCACCATCCGCGACACCCAAACCAACACATCCCGACAAATCAAACACCTTCTGTACGACGCCTGGCCCGACCACGGTGTCCCATCCACCGCCGATCGCGCAACGCTGCTCGAGTTCATCAAGCTCGTAGACAGCACCAACCGCGGGACAGACGCGCAGGATCCTCCCATCGTCGTCGGATGCTCTGCAGGCGTCGGACGTACCGGCACCTTCATCGCTCTGTCCTCACTCCTCCGTACGCGTCGCGTCCTGCCCCCAGCCACCAATCCCACCGCGCACACAGTGGTGCACCCATCTCCCCTCGGCGCGCTTCCCTCTGACGATCCTGTCATCACCGAGGTCGACTTTCTCCGTGAACAGAGACCCTGCATGGTGCAGCGTCAAGAGCAAATCATGCTCATTTATGATATCTTGCGTACGATACCAAGTAATCCATGAGAGAGAACGTCCTATCACGACTGAACATTCCAGTAGTACTCTGAATTGTTGTCAAATGTATGCGGGATGTAATGTATGCTACACAATAATATATACACGGTTTGCAATTCGGTAATGGGCGTCTTTCGGAATCGTCGTTTGTCGTGATAAGTCTAGTGTACAAGTGGTGCGTCGCTGCCGCTCAGCGGTTGTTGCTGTACTGCAACTTTGGTATCTGTGAGCGGCTGGGCACCAACCTCCTCCACAACCGCATTCGTAGTGACTTCCAGAGGCGCCGTCGCCGCTTCTTCGAAGGTCGTCTGAGGCGCGTCATTGTGGCCATCAGCCCGCGTACCCGGCGCTGCATCCTTGCCCAGCACAACCTTACCCTCCAGGAAGAACGCAGGGGCCCTGGGTAACTCCCGCGAGCCCAACACCTTCTGCACCTGCTCGTCAAGGTCTGGTTCATCCTCAAACGTCCATTTCAACTTTCCACCATACTGTTCAGGAATCGCGTCCTCGTCCATGAGCTTCATGAGCTCTGCCCCCATCTGTTTGGGATCCTTGCCCAGAATATCGATCTTCGCTCGTGTGCCCGGGTCGAACCAGGACTTTACCCAACCCCAGATGGTGGGGAAGAACGAGGGCGCGTTGACGATGGAGATATGGTGCAGCGTCTCTGGATAATTTGCTGTTGCAAGGCGCGAAGCCTCCTGGAGATGATTTCGAAGAGAGAGCGCCATGGACAGCGAGAAGCCAGACAAGTCGATGATGTTCGTGCAAGAGACAATAGCGGGCGACGTCTGAGCTGCCGGTCCAGGCGTCGTCACAGCCGCGCGTTGTGTGTCATTCGGCGGGTGAGCGACACCTTCGGGAGGGTAGTGTTGTGCGACTTCCGTGCAGAGAGGAAGGACGAAATTCATGAGGTACTGGTAGAGCGTAACTCTGCGGAAGAAGGCTTCAATTCGTGCCAAATGAACAGATATGCAATACCGTAACCCACATCCTTTGGTATCGCCTCTCTGGTGGGATGGATTTGAGTTCGCCGTGTATTGGGCCCACTGATGCAAGTCGGTATACATAGATAGGATGGCCACTCTGAGACTCTTGTTGAGGAGGAATCGAGTCGAGGGTGATCACGCGACATACCTTGTCTCTGTGACCCGTCCATCGTGGGTAAAACGCCTTGGCACCGTGGTACTCGTCCTCAGGGAACGTCCGGTACAGTTCATCTACGTTGTGCTCACGGCGCCAGGCTTCAGTCTCGGCGAACTGCTTGACGGCTCCAGGAATGTCACCACTACGGGCGCGAAAGAATCGACTGTAGGGGGAGCAAAACCTTATTAGCAACGAGACACGCCGCGCAGAAGGCCCATCAAGCGTACTCGAGCGTCGCGTCACTGTGGGACGGTCGTTGTGGGTCGTACAGAGCGGGATCCGCCTTGCGCAGCGCGTCTTTGAAGCCTTGGAGATCTCTGGCCGAGGTCATGGTGGTAATAGGGAGAGAATCAGTAAGCGGCCATAATATCCGGAAGGATTGGGTACAGTATCTCACACGGATGAGGTCACAGATCGGCGGGGGCAAATCCTGAGTCGGTCATTCAAATTGGTCATCGGTCCGCGAAGCCGTAGGCGCCACTTCGTCGCACTATTTCGTTGCTCATCGCGAAATTATTGTCGTCGTAAAGGACAACTCACGCATGTTCGGATTTCAAGCAAACACAACAGATATTTCAAAACAGGTGCAACATGCATTGTCATGACCGCCGACCACAGGCCACAATGATTCTGCAGCGGGCGGGATGTTTTCAAATTTTCGTCCTGCACTCAACCTGCCCTAATGCCCCTACACCCAAGCCCCAGTGAATAGCACTACCAAAATCTCATCAGCCGCCGCTGGCAGCCAGCCATCTACCCCATGGTCGGCGGACGTGCAGTCCCTCACTTCTGGACATCCTGTGCGTGGGTTGGCACGAGTTGTAGCAATTGATGCTGCGTTCCAAAATGGGTTGACAAGGCCCGAAGCCGATATATAATCGGGGAATGCTACAACGGTGAGAACATATGACTTGATGTCCTTTGGAGTCTTTCGAGCTTCAAACCAGCAGGACGAAGGGAGGTAGATATCGATACATCCGCGCTCTCGTGAACCGCTAGTAGCACATATATGCAATATTTGGAGCTTTCATCCTCGTGTGGGACGTCTTCCACAGACACGTATGCAACTGAGTTAAACTGTTCGCCTCTCCATCCACCGAGGTCTCCGAGCCAACAACCGTGTTCTGCAAATCGACATGCCTCTTACCCCGACTGCCCAAACATAATACGCAGAGAACCTCCATCGCATTTACACTTATGGTAAACAATGTCTTTAAAAAATGATAGGAACATCGAATATTACTATATTTGGCGACAACTCAGCTGAACCGACGAAGGTTACTTACCCTTGTTTTTAATCTCTCAGAGTGAAAGCCGCCATTCCGCCATTCCGCCATTCCCCGCCGTTCCCCGCCCGTGCCCGCCTGACCGTTCACTGTGCGGTTTTGTAGGACTTGGTTGTGCAGAACTAAAATCCAATGCAACTTTTGAGTGTGCACTATGAGGCACGCTTGATCTCGAGCCTATTCACCGATGCCCCTTATAATTTACTGTACCTAGCGTTGTACAAGTACCAACAGTACTCACCCTCGTTTCTCTATACATAGTCTTGAAGCTCACTGTTTGAGGGCGTGATTATGCAGATGCATTGCTATCTAGAGGATCTACATCCAACTGAATGAGCAGGCGAACACGGCGTACGGGCGCATTCAAATGAGCATTGATGCCATCACAGGCGAATTCAGACTCCCGAGTCTCCGTCCGAGCCAATTCCAATCTACCCTTTCTCAGATTCAGGCCCGCAGAGGTGTTACACAAACAGTGGTGCTGGTGCTGTGTTTGTCCTCGAGGGCTGGTGTGTGTGTTGCATACAACTAAATGGCAAGTAATTGATATTGTAGTACCTGATCAGGCCTGCCGAATACCCATGGCGTACTCGGAGAAGAGCGACTCCAGAGAGAATCCCTGAAAGTAAGAGTTCAAACATCCGCACAACGTCTTGCCCTGCAATTAATGTGTATTTACAGCAGAATACTGATGGTACTATCGTCTTAATCAACCCCTACTAGCTAGTCGATGAGGGCGAGCGTCGAGCCGACGTACAAACAAGCCAGGAATAACCGAACGAGCTCCGCGCTTACCAAATGTTCGATCCGCGCATTTGAGGCCCCGTTTGAGCGAGATGCAAATTTGGCCTCGGACCGGCATTGATAGTGCGCCGATCCCGGCTTTTCAGCAGGTTGAATGCATTCATAGAAACAGGTATTCCAGGGCGCGCCGGACACGAGTCCTCGGTGCCCCCAAGTACCATACCATACTTTGCGCTCAATTGTACACCACCTCATTATACTTAATGGCCCTCGTCAACCTTATCCAGAGCTTCGGCTTCGGTACCTTATGTAAGTGATCCCCGATCGCCTTTGTGTGTCGGTTCGGTTCAAAAGTGCGTACGGTTGACCTAAGAAGGTAAAGTTTAAACTGCGTTGCCCTTGATTCTCCGCCACGGCGCGCAGCGTTGTTTGGGCAGCGTTCATTAAGCAAATTAAGTCCTCTGGGGCTTTAGATTGATGGGGCCCTGCATCAGACGCGAAAGATCTGCGTGGAACGCGTCGTGTTTTTTCCCACGCCTTGATCCACTCGGGGCCAGACGAGCTGATAACGTGTGGCAAGGCGAGCCGCCGCGGTCGAGCCGTTGCGGTTGCGCGCTACACCGACGCTTCCCACTGCGAGAGGTATGTCCAAACACTTGCTCGAATGGAATGGTGAGGCGAATTCGTGGAGTAAGAGTAATTATTGGTTTTACCTTTTCGAGGATATTGGATCGCCGAGGCCAATGTTCGCTTCCAGACTGGTTCAACGGCCATCGTAGTGGCGTAACATCGAATGAAGACCTCGTGAACATTTTCTAGCTATTCTACATGGTTTTTGAGCGGGGCGTGGCGTACGATTACAGCGGGACATTCCGCTATGGTTAGAGGCAATGTGGAAGCGACGAAGGAAGCTAAACATCTTCTGGACCAGCTGTATGTATGCATCCCCAAGGAGGGAGCCATCTACGATGGCTAGCGAGAGCTCACAGTCGGACGAAAATTCCAGCACGAATGAACGTTCAAGTTAAGCGTCGTATGTTCGTTGTGACAGTCTCGTCTGACAATGCATTGCTACGCATTGACACATTCTGTCACGTCAGACCCATGGACGCACAATGCAGACAGACGGGCGCCTAGTTGTCAGTCAAAATTCTGGATTGACAGTTTGTGTCTTACTTCTGTAGACGGTTGGATACCCAGAGCGGCGTGCTCGCATGAACGCGGGGTGCAGCTTGCTTGAGACCGCCGTATTGTGCGAAAAAAACACCCTTTTATCTTCCTCCTTTGTATCACATGAGACTGGGAGGGGCGGCACGGCGGATGGGCCAAATTATAGACGCGCTGGTGAGCTGCTTGCGACTGGTTCAAATTTTGGGCTGGAAAATGAGGGAAAAATGGATGCATACCATTCGACGGGGTTCTCCACAATGAGATTTAACATTTTGCTTCTCGAACAGCCTGCACGGTGCTTCCAATTCTGGGGAATTTGAATTTTTCGGTGATGAAATTCTAACCGAATATACGTCCGATAGGTCGTTTGGCAGTCGCCAAGGCTGGTTTCCAGAGGTTTCCGAGCTCTTTTGAGGAGAATTGCTCGAGGGATAGGCTATAAGGTTTGCCATCAGCATTTGTACCTAGTCGGGATCTATACACGACCGGTTACGTAGTGGTTCATTAGCAACAAAGGCGAACCCTCTCCTGTTTAAGTGCTCGCTTAAGTTTCTCCTGTTTTGGCGCAGCCGATTCCGTCGCGGTAAGTAGTGCAATCCGGGCCAGTTTGCCACTCAGTCTGCGAGCCGGGGAACTGGGCAGATCAGGGATCGGTGCGTGCCTCACGTCGATTTAATATGTCCGCTTATGGTGGGGGCCACCCATTTAAATAGTTTGCGGAGAGCCACAGATGCATTTTGATCATGGACGACCACATACTCAACAGAAAACAGTCGCCGCCATTGCTGCCCACCCTTGTCACATCGTTCGAAGAGGATCTCGGTCAACGGCGCGCCTCTCTACCGACTCTAGGCATATCCCGTTCGTACTCGGGAGCTCAGCGCTATTCACCAACAGGAATTGGCCCACATTCGTCCATTTCCCATTCCTCGGGATCAGCATATTCCTTTCCTCCCACATCTGCAGGCCCATTCGACGGCCTCAACTCTTCGTCTTCTGACGATTGGATTGCTCGTCCCAGTTCAACACCCCTCCGACACACGTCGTTTTCATCTACGATGCGTATCTCTGGTCAGCGCCCTTCGAATAGCAACAAAGACTGGCCATATCCCTCACCCCACCAGCAATCATCCGTCCACAACTCTGAGCAGCCCACGCTGCCTTCACTTCCCGTACCATCTCCCGGCTCGGACCCCTCTCCCTCAGCCACCTCTGGAGACCAACGGCCAACACGCAAACGTGGAAAGCTCCCCAAAGAGACCACGGACTTTCTCAAGGCATGGCTTCACCGTCATTCGGACCATCCCTACCCATCTGAGGACGAAAAGAAGCAACTCTGCCATGCGACTGGGCTCTCGATGTCCCAGGTCTCCAACTGGATGATCAACGCCCGTCGACGTATCCTTGCGCCTGCCCGTCCTCATTCAGGCCCGACGACGACCACTCCATATCCACAGGCGCCGCCGTCCACAGGAGGAGGACCTGTTCGCCGCACTTCGCTTCCTATGGGCTCCTCTCCATACGATCCGGGGCTTCAGCTGTACCATTCCATGTCGCTGCAGTCGTATCCGCATGCATATCCGCAACAGCGTTCCCACACGACACACAGTACGCCTTTACCGTATAATCACAATCCTTACCCTCCCGAGCAGCCCTATCTCGATGGACCTTCGTATCCCTCTTACTGACAAGTCCCCGTCCATACCCTCTTCAAAGCGTAGATGAGTCCTCGATACCACTATTATTCCTGTTGATTCCACTTTGCTCTCGCGTCGTACTGTTTAATCAATCTCATGTATGTACCTACTTACCTACACCATTATATCTGCTGCCAAAAAATGTGTAGTTATAGTTTTCTTTCTGTTGCCCGGGAATATCATTGACATTTGCGGGCGCGCACACCTTTCCGTACTGAATCTCAGGGGAACCGTCTCATGATCGACGTCCCTATCGCCGTGGCCCTGTTTCACACAATGAAAGAAGCTGGTGGGGGTTCGCCGTGCCACGGACCGACCTGAGTTCGCAAATGTAGAATGACAAAGCTAGATAATACTAATTAACAGCAGCAGAACAAAGCATAGAAAGAGGGGAAAAGGAAAGGAAAATCGTAGGAGGCAGAGGAAACAGTTCATGAGGAGAGTAGGTTCGTTAATTTCATAATAGAACGTCCGCGGTCTGTTTTGTTTTGACGAGGCGCGCGACGAACTCTGCAGCCTTGTCCCGCTCTTTGGTCGTCACGACCACTCCGTCGAGCACACGGAGAGCCGGACACCCCTGCATGACGAGTCCGCGGTACGCCAGGCGCCCCGCGTAGGTTCGATCAGGCAACGAGCGTCGGTAGGGCACGTCCAGTTCGGTGTACGTCCCGTAACTGTTCGTCGACTGTGCAGACTGCTTCGTCGCATCTATTTCGAAAGACCGTCAGCTCATACACACGACAGAGAACGAGCAAAGCTACCTTGCACAGACACTGGGAGATACCACCCAGCCACCGAAGGATTGCCCCGCACATCCAAGACCTGAAGCTCGGGGAACATGCTCGGCCCGTGGTCGACTTTGAAGACGTCGACGATTCCTCGAACGCGCTTCACGCCACACCCTACCGCGCTCACTCGCCTAAGTCGCTCCAAGCCGCGCAGGAACCCAAGACCGCCCTCAAAGTGGTTGTAATTCACATTGAGTGTCCTCAGATTGGGTACATGTGTCGACAGACCTGCTCAATTTTTTAAGGAAACACAGATACGAAAGAAGTGTCAAGTACGTACCTTCGAGGAGGGACGAGTCCTTCAACCCACAACCGGCGAGTTCCAGATAAGTCAGGTTGTAGCATTTGACCGTACCGTTACCCCACGCCCATGGCATGGCGCAGCCAACCGTCCCACTGAGATAGACGCGCTTGACTTCCCTCGCACACACAGGCAAGCGAAGTCCATTGGCCTTGCTTGAGCCTTCTTGATACCGAAGGCTGATGATCTCCATCTTCCCGCTGGTAGACAGAATAACCTCCCGTAAATGGTTGCGGTCAGCATACAGTGTTCGGAGTGCAGGAAGTGCTCCAAGATGCAGTTTTCGAAGCCGGTTCCCGCTGACGCGAAGCACACGCAAGGACGACGTCGTATTGTCGCGAGTGCGCTTGCGCGTTGGTGTCGGCGTGGGAAGCTCAATGTCCAGTTCCGTCAATTCATTGTCTTCGAGGTCAAGGCGAAGGATTCCAGTCGAGAGTATTCTCCCCAGGCCATGCACAGCCCCAACGCGGCAGCGGGCAGCTTTGAACTCCTGCATCCCCCGCCAGCTGACGTTACCAAAGTCAAGCTCCCGCAAGCCTCGATTCTCTGAAACGTCCAGGTAAACCAAGTGGCGCAGACCTTCTATACCACGAAGAGAGGTCAGGCGATTCCCAGCGAGGTCGAGGTGCGTGAGAGTTCGTAGCCCCGAGAATTCTGCGTCCCGTTAGCCGACTCCATACTATAGAACACGAAACAAACGTACGCTCGCATCTTTGGACCCTACCACCCGTGAGATCCAGCCGCTCCAGCTTCACAAGCTTGGCCCAGCCACCTTCACCTAGACCCTCGACACTTCCCAACATAGTCTCGCGGGCCGAGAGTTCCCTCAATCCACTACCGAATGCATCAGAAATGGTGGACAGTGATGGTGAATATTATATTTACCTCGGCACGCCTGTCAAATACTCGACAGGGTTTCGACTCAAATCGAGCTTTAATAGACGCGGAACAAATTCATCCAAGCGGGCCATGGATGCTAGTGGCGGTCGATTTGAAACAGTCCCCACAGTAGTTGAACACATTGATGCATCAGTCATAGACGCGTCTGCACGCTCGGTCCGTCGAGTGAAGGGCCATGCCAGGTCCACAGACACGAGACGGTCCCAGTAGGTAGTGAACGGCTCAACATCCGTGAGGGCACCCAACAAAGCATCATGGGAAAGCAGGAAAGAAGGAGCAGCAGACATCCCAGAAGTCGGGCGTTGAGAGGCAGACGAGATATCTTGTTTCCCAATAGACACACCAAAGTTGGCCCCAAATCCAAGGCTCTCGTCCTCTTCTGCGTTCCGGAAGAGGTCCTCGAGACGTCGGCTGCGAGCACTGGGCCCGCCGGCGCCGGTCTCATGTCCCTGGGTCGTGGGATTCTCCCCTTCCTCCCCTTCGCTTTCGCTGTCCAAATCCATGATAGGCCCGTCGCGGCGTCCATCAGAGAAACTAACACTGCGCCGCTTGCGATGACGGGTTGAGTTCGCAGGCGTCTTGAGCACTGAACGTGTAGGAGTTTTTTGTGTGTCAAGGCTGCTAGCGGTGCTGATTGACTGGGGGATAGATATAGGCGGCGCTGGTTCTGGCGGTGTATCTTCGAGGACGGGAGAATTCGGTGGGCTGTCAAAGTCGGGAGCTTCCTGTGATGAGCTGGCCCGCGATGAGGTAGCGCGCGAGTCCTCAGTCTGCGATGGGCCGGTCTCCGACTGGAAAGCAGACCCTTCATCCGAAATGGCAACGGTACTTGCAGCCAGCGCACTTGGTTCTTCCGGCACTGTCGACAAGTCATCTCGTTCAACCACCTCCTCATCTTCGCGGTCCTGTGGCTCTTGACTTTCCCCGCTGTCGCTCTCCGTGAAGCCACTGATGGAATCGTTCGAGGTCTCGCCTTCTATCTCCCGTATCCATCGACCTTGCGTCGGGTCAAAGACCATACCGCCAGCCTGACCAGCAGCTGAAACGATTCTCGCAACATCGTCGTCGTTGGGCCGTATCGTTCTCATAATTGTTACGGGAGGGCCGGCATGCTTGACATAGGACCCAACACTCGGCTGCACCGTATTTTGAGTAGTCGCTGAAGTCTGAGTCGTTGCCGAACTCCCTGAGAATAGTCGTCCAGGGGAGTTGGCGGCAGTCGAAGACGGCGCAGTGCGAATCGTCGCCTGGGCTGGTCGATGAGGAGGAGGAGGTTGTGTGGGAGTAGAAGGGGCAGTGGGTCTCTGCGTCGCCTCTTCATCGTCATCATCTTCGGACTGGTCCTCGTCTTGGAAGACACTCTCAGCATCCTCTTGCATACGGATGGCGTCCATCATCGATAAACCTTCATTACGCCTGTTAAGATACTGCTCGGGACCATGTTCGCTGTCGTCTGAGTTTCTAGATCTGCTGGGCAATGCTCCAGACAATATGCTCTCTGCTCCCAAAGTGCTACGCCGGGAGCTCATTGAGCTCAGGTCGGCTCGCTTCAAGCTCTCCATCATGCGCCGTCCCTCCCCAATCCACTGTCTGGGCCGCGCAATATAGATTTCTTCGCCTTCTTCAGCGCTCTCCACGTCGGCGCGTTCGACTGGGCCAGGTGAGGGCGGGGAGACCTTTAATCGCTTCGCACTGCGGAGTATGTCGTCGGAGGCAACTGAGCTGGCACTGCTAGACCGCCGCCTCTGAGGTTGTCGGGGTCGCGCTGGCCGTCCCAATGCCCGCTTTGCTGGACCCTCGATAGGGCTTGGACCCCCCGAACTACCGCCAACGCCAATTTCGTCGACCATGGCGCTGAGATGCTCCCGAGTGTAGGTGTCGTAGCTGAACTGGAATAGTTTGAGAGGAGTCCCACCACCACTCCTTGCGTGCGCAAGATGCTTGTTATTGGCGCGAAGAGGCGTGAATGGAGCAGATCTCGGCGTTCCAACCAAAGATTTGGATGGGAGGGGCGTAGGGTAAATTCCATCTCCTGGTGCAAGTGCTTCCGGCGCAAAAATGGGTGTAGGTGATGTAGAAGTTGTTGCAAGATTGGCAGGTGTACTTTCGCCTTGACACCGGAAGGTAAATACCCCACTGGGCGGACTGTGCATTGGCCGTGCATGAGGAGGAAGTGGCTTGAGAAGGCGCTATTCCGATTAGTTAGAGTACTCCATTCCTGAGCGCGTACACGTACATCCTGTGCCAAGTCCGTATCGCCGTGGTCACCAGCTGCTTGCTCTGGTGGAGGCGACGGCGGCTCAAACATCCTTTCTAACTTGAGAGGTGTGAAAAAGTCGCGTTGGAGCATTCCCTTCCCTGGTGTCCGACCGACGCCCCGTGCAACTCCCTGCTCTGACCCTCTGTCAACAAAGGTCCCAGCGGGGCGCGCATCATGGTCCACGAATGTCCCTCCGCGATCGACAAATGTCCCGTGTGGAGCAGTAAAGGACATATGCCCGTCGTGTTCGTCTGCTTCTGCCGTTGGCCATTCGATCCCAGAGTCCTCTTCCGTAGGTGTACCACTTCCAGCAGATGACGAGGCCGAAGGAGATGGTGGCGGGTAATACTGAGATTCCGAAGCTTGAGAATTGGAATGCGAAATGAGCCCTGAATGAAATGAGGCCAGGTTCGATAGATAGAGTAGGGACACACCATTTCCTTGCGTCGGATCTATGCTCATCTCAACGCTCTCCGCGAAACTTGGCCATTCGTCGGCAAGTTCTTCTGTCTGCCACCCTGGTGCTCTTGCTGCCATGAAGGATGAATGTTGGCGGTGTGGATTAGAAAGGTGTTTAGCTATTTCTTGGACAATACGGGGTCGTCAAGGTAAGAAGTTCCAGGTGACGAGACACTACACGAGCAGCGCGTGTGCTGCTCGATATTGACGAGGCGTGATGGTGGTTGGTCGTAGCCCTAACCTAGGGGTACGTTCGAATTGATCGCCGTATTCGGCACGTGATCGCGGACGCCAACTCTCGAGTCTTGAGTCTTAGCTTGACCGTCGACCGACGACCTGATCCGTTGTCCTGGAAATTTGTCTATATATCCTCGAAACGCGCAAAAAATTTGGACCAAAATTTTGTAGCTCACATCTCTACTTAACAAAGCTACCGTGCATTATTATCATCATTTCCTTCGGAAACCACGACTCGTAAATTGTAATGCAGTTGCCATCTGTGGATTCTGTGCCACTCGCGATCGACTCTACTGCAGAGTAAGGAGTATAACATAGTCGGCGTCTCCTTCTAGTATCAATGGTGAGTTTCCTCCCAACTGCAATGTCCAACTCCATGCCGGAAATCATGGTCCTAATCATCTATCATCGAGTCGTGTCCTCGGTACATCCCAGGCGTAGACAGTGGAGTTTCTGATCTACAGTGAGCTTCCTTCGTATGCCCATACAGCGCGACGCGGTCAGAACTACGCTGCTCCTCGACGAGGCTAGGAACTGAGTTCCAAATGAGGGTCACAAACAACGTCGTGTTCTGTTCGACAGTTCGTGGTTAGCCCCAGTTGAAGTTATTATATCGACCTCACCCACTCGTCTTATCCTAATACGAAACGTGACTTCAGTAACATTCCGCCTGTCATCCACCTTTTCCGCTTGGGCTTCAGAACCAGTCCTTCCTAATAAGTTGATATTTGAACGCAATCTTGTGTTTCGAGCTTCGATTACCGGCTCGTGCCAGCAAATTCGACTCGACAATCAACGAAATTGAGGAGGTTGATAGAAAGTGTCATTGATCACGACATTCCTCAAGATCACAAAGCGGATGATAAGATAACCCTACTTGCAGTGGTTTGACTGGCAAGTACCGGGCTCACTCCAGAATCCTGCTCTCAACTGGCTCTCAACCTGCTATTCGACGACACAAAAGACAGAACCGAGGAATATGGCGACATTAAAATTGTGATCATCGTGATGACAGTATGCCACTAGTATCCCGCTATCAAGAAAAGACGTGTACAACGACTGGGGTAGGATTAGTTACGGGGAACCGTAGTACTGCTAAAATATCTGGAAGTACATCGAACATGGCAATACCTGAATACTGCGAGCGACGCGCGCGTAAATACATAAATAAGTGATTCTATGGGTAATAATGCTGCTAAAATGATAATGCTGGGTGTGATAAAGGTGATACAAGGAGTGATATGCTGAGGGGAAAAATGCCTGTCTATACGTGCGTGAGGGATCTATGCCAGTCGGCTGTGCTGCACACATCCAGTGCATGAATAAACCGAGTTTTTGATTTCTGAAAAGCCATTAGTATTGAAGTTCCATATCTGAGGGGAAGCGGGCTGACTTTTGGTTTTCTTAAGATGGTAAGATAAAATGGATCAGTGTCCAAGAACAAGATGCACGTTGGGGCTACGATGGAACGGCTGTCGCGCCTCTCCACGACGGCGCGCGGCGCGATCGCTGAGCTCGGCTGTTCCACGGCGCATAAAGGCCTCGACAGTGTCTTCGTCGCGTCTACGCGTCCAAGGGCTGGATTTTGACGATTGTGACCCGCGGTCACGGCGCCGGGAAGAACTCCCGTCAGAGACGGGGCTGGGGTACAGCGGCGTAAAACCAGTGATTTTGTGCTTCGCTGGACCTTTTATCACGGGCGGGCTACAGTTGGGGTGGCTAGCGGGCGTGGGGAGGAAGTTTTGCGGGGGTTTGGGCCAAGCCCCGACGTCCAGAGGGAAAGGGAGGTGTTCTTGAGTCTTGGAGGGAGCCTGCTTTGAGGCCGTCCTGATCGGTTGCGCAAAGTGGGAAGAAGGGAAGATGGGGATAGGGTAGAGGTAATGCTCCTTGGATGGCGAAGTCCGCTGTGATGGTTTCTGCGTCGTGAACTCTTCGAGGCGAGGCGAGGTCGGGGACATCTCGAAGATGAGATCAGGTGAGAATGCAGTGGATCCCCGACACGGAGAGAGCGACAGAGCCGGAGCAGTCGCCCTACGCCTTCCGGGAATCTCGATGGGTTTTGTTGATGTAACGGACAGTCGGCGAGATGCAGGGAACATGTTGTACTATGATTGCCTATCGAGAATGAGTTGTGTATGCGTCTAATTGTCCTTGGTCGCAACTCACGATTATTGAGGGAAAAAGATGCGAGCAGACGCAAATTAGGATGTAGACTTGTTGTGGTTGATGCAGGTTAAGGATGGTAAACGGCGACAGACGAAGAACGGCCTTGAGCGAATGAACTCCAGAGGATCTGTATAATATACTGATGAGAGAGTAAGCACGGAGGAACTCGCTGAAACCTACATGATGGTCCACGCTGAGAACACGACAGAAAAAGTGGCTCTTGGGTGGCGCGATGGACACGAGGAGGCGTGAACGCGTTGTATGCACGCGGGACAGACGAGTCGATAGCGAGACGGTCTTTGCGTGCTTGGCTCCGGCGTGAATGAGGCCAAAGACGCAGAGAGCGATGTGGATGGAGATGGAAGAAAGACAACAGACGACGTTCCTCGCCCCAGCTGAGCGCCGATTATAGGTAATTCATTGGCGACACGTGGGAACCGATGTATTCGGGTCCAGGTCTCCGTGAAGGCTAGCGGCCATTGAAGTGCGCTGCTTGTATGAGGGACCCCTTTGGACAAAAATAATGGGACGTTGCCTTTGATTTCCGCAACTTTGCCTTTGCTAGTGGCGCATTGATGATGGATCAATTGCATGATCGCTTGTTGAGAATAGCCTTCAAGCTGGACGATCTTGCTCACCGCTAGATGACTGGTTGGCATGCATGTGCATAGAACTAAGTATGGCTAAAAGTATCAATAGTGGGTAATTTACGGAATTATGCGAAATCAACTCGCATTTGGTCGTTGCCGTTGCCGCCGCCGCCCCGTTGGCGCGTCTGTGAGCGCAGAAGGCGGGATTTTCCAGCGACTGGAAAGGGCCCGAGATAGCCACGTGTAATATTGCGCCATCCCGGCATGCCGCCCATTGACACAAACAGTGTCCAAGCGTTGGACAACAGATACCCGGGTAAACCCCTACTTCTGTGATGCGCCGACCACGTGTCCATCAACGGATGATTCCCACGGGTCGGAGTATAGATCGGGGGGGCGCGGCCGACCAGCGGCAAGAACAAACCGTCTCGATATGATCTCCACCCACGACGTTCGCCAGAGTAGAGGACGCAGTCACAGCCTGGCATTGTGATGTAGTCGTACGGTCGAAACTACACAACAGTCTTTACCCTACAACATGCAAATGACAGATCATTCGCTGCGATAACCAACACTAGCGGGACACACGACCACGGTCACCACACCCTGCACAGGCATTGAGGTCCACGCATTGAACTGAGGATTAGCCGAACCGGCTAGCTGCGTCGGCGTAGGTTTGTCGATATGCAGAATGACGCTGAACGAGTCC